>KZ538814.1:51163-83903 GCA_000934665.2 Catajapyx aquilonaris | reverse complement strand
CCCCCAAAACCCCCCTCGAAAAAATACAAATACAGTCCGGACAATTCAATAGTCCTGGGGGCCATGCATGATTATCATCGGAATGGTCTTACATTTGTGTAAGACCCACTTCTAAGTCGCGTACAGTGTACCGCTGTAGGTCATTTTTAGGGGGCAAATGTCGTGAATTTCCTGGGCTCTGGTCCTCCCCCTCCCCCCCGTCCCTCCTCCTCCTTCCACTTGTAATCCTTGGAAGGCCACAGGCAGCCTACAATCCCGCATGGCAACAGCCGACACCAATGACTCCAGAAGGAGTTGGAGGAGGGGAGGAAGTGGAGGGGAGTTCAGCGTTGCCACTTGAGCCTCCTAGCTTGATCGTTCACACCAAGACGCAAGTTTCTATCTGCAAAAATATATATTTTTTTTTAATACAATTCAATTTTTTTTGAAAAAAAAAACCAAAATGATATTGATTGATTATGGCGGAACTTTGTGGTACACCCGGTGAGGCCAGTTTCCATTAATCTGACTCGGGGGTTGGGTGCGACGGGATAATTCGCGGCGGGCTCTTTTCGATTGATTCTGAAACGCCTCCCGATTCCCATTCCTTGCAAAACCTATTTAGAACTGAATTCCTAGCTTGCTCTGGAACAGATTGTCGCCGACGATAATGGAGTGGCAATATAATTTCACCCTTCAGTCGCTATCAAGTGGATTTGGGAGGAAATTACTCCAAAGGGTGCCGTGCAACCGTCGACGAGGACCCACGCTGGCTGCCTTCTCCTCATCTTCCAAATGCCTCTGGTTATAAGCTTAAGCCCGACTCATATACATAAGGATAAACCAAAAAAAAAAAATGTGTATCGGAGGATCGGCTTGATTTTATTGATTGCCAATGCAGTAAATGTAACAATACTGTCGATTATAGCGCGTCAAATTGCAGTAATAAATGTAAATCGGGATAGTATCGATTACATTTCAGGTCCCTGACAGTTGGATTTATAGGCGACCGATTGGGGGAAACTGTATATTTTGCAACAATTGGTCTAAAAAGTCGGGTATATGATGGGATGGGGGAAGGAGAGGTGGGGAGTGCAAATATAAAAGGATGTTCGGTCCACTTTTTTGGCCTTGCCGAAAGCTTCTCATCGATGTTGCCAATTCTTCTCACCGCATGCATTTCCGTTTCGATTTGCTTCGGGAAAAACACACGCCCAATAAAACGAGACATGGCCTACGATAACATTAACGATTTCCCAAGGTCCTGGCCGTTACAAGAAGACTGGTTGCTATGGGTGTACGAAGGGGGGTGGGAGGCATTCACGCCTTGATAATGAATCATGCGAGTTCACGCCCTAATAAATGCCATGCGCGACAAATTGGCAACCAGGTTTTTTTTTCATGGGGACCCGATTGCAAACTGTGTATCTAAATGGCGAGAGATGTGCAAGGGTCCAACCCAAATTCCATTAGTGAACCAGACCGAGAGATATGGCAACGCTGTGCACTTTCCAGCCGGTCGCGCCGTCTGAGGGGCGGGATGGGGGTGGGGGTGTGCCTCCTCCCTCCCCCACCAAAAACTCCTCCACCCCCTTACGTTCAATGCCCTAACCTAACCTCTATAATCACTACCTATCTCGTTCTCATGGATCACATAACTGCCAAGTAAATTATTTTTTTATATATAATTTGCTAATGTAGTAAAGTCATTGTTGCCCAACTTGATCAATAATTTTCTAACCAATCGAATATTGGTGGAGAAGTTTCCATTAGGAACCGGAGATCTTCAATATCGATAAAAAAATTTATCGAGCTGTAGAAGAGAGGGTGTTTTCAAGAGCTCCCAAAAAATTTCTGACTGAATAATTCGGGGTTGGGCTGATGCAATTTTTGCACGCGCAATTATATCATGATCACCGCTATTTGTTGCCTACGCACAATTTGGAATCTAGGCTTCCCCAGTGTCGACAGTGTTAAATCGACCGTTACGGGCCCGTTCACGTCCTATAAATTAGCCTATAAAAGTCCGCATTTGAAATTTTACTGACACGCCAATACACCCAGCTCGGTTCCAGCGCCAAGGTCAACTGACCAGCGGACTATGCATTTTCGGCCGCGGAAACACGATAACACACATGCACACACACTCACACATGCTGGCCATGGACTGGATCTTGACTGATTCCCACTTGCATCATGTGACCTACAATTTCTCCCCCCCGCTCTCCAACTCGTAAGGCCTAAGGGGTTATAAGGGTGTCCCTAGGCCTTGACATTACATAGAAGGCCGTTACGGCCGTTTCGCAAATTAATTTCAAGTCAGGTGGCCCCGACTAGAAAGTACAGGGTGTGACATCCAAATTGCCGGCCTTCGAACAACCAACGGTCGCCTTGGCCTAGGTCAAGTCTGAAACGAGTACGTAAAATTTGCTGCAAATNCCCCCCCAATATCACCAACCCTACACGCAGCATAATAAATTGTTTGCTTTATTAATGTCGATAATGACACACCCACACATGCGGGGCAGCATAACGAGGCGCGCGCAACACACATTCACTCTCACACACATGCAGGGCATGTGCAAATAAACACATCCCGAACGCTCTGGGAAAGATCAGGCTAATTTAATGTCACAAGGATATTCATGGTACGTCAACAACAGAATCGCAAAAAATAAACTCGATGCTCTCAAGAGATTTCAAAGAAAAAGCGGGGTCGCAATTTGTCAATGTGTTCTTTTATTCATCTAAAGTGCATGGGTCCCAAAATATATGCGATACAAATTTGATAGGTCACGTTTGTGTATCAGATGCCAATCAAATTAGGCAACCATGCCAATCTGATAATAAATCATTGTAGGGGGGGGGGGACCAACTCGACACAATACATGCCAATGTACAAAGGCACTGAAAATCATGACTGTTGCCAGTGTTGCGTGCTAAAAGAATTCCGCCATATATTGGCCAAGTTGGAATATTGGGGGCCTTATACCTCCCCCATTCCCACCCCCTGAGGACAAGATTGATGTACTCCATCCTTATTCATTTCGGGGCTGGGTTATTGCCGTGATCAAAGATCCTAACCACAAGCTTAGCGCCCATTTGTCTTCCATTACACTCCTTTGAACGATATTTCCTCCCACCTTAATCACAGTTTTCGTGGCTTGCTTTTCGGAGGATCCAAACAAAATCATGCAAACAGTTCGGGACATTGTTATTTTCCACGTGATTCATCATGGCCAACTGCTGGGTTCAAAACGGCCCAGATCCGGCTAAACATCGGCATGAATCGTGGCATGAATAATAATAATAATAATAATAATAATAATAATAATAATAATAATAATAATAATAATAATAATAATAATAATAATAATACAATCAGGTCCGGTTGAGACGTAATCCAATTTAATTTGATGGCTTTTATGAGCACCCTGTGCACGCGCACACATACACACTGACCAATAATTAACAATGCTTACATATGGAAGCGTTTCGTGACAAAGCGACGGAGCCTACAGGGGCCTTGATTATGTTGTGGGGGAGCTTGGGTGAGGGTTCGATTTGTAATTCCAGTCGTAAAATATCAGTGTTTGCAATATCGCGATGGCCTACATGAAATGGAAAGTTGTCACATGTGCAATGCCTGCAAGTAAATTGCCCCGCGGGCGGGGATTTATGTTTGTTTAACTGCTGGCTGCGACCATTATGTCACGCAAAATGGTTTTGTTATTGTGTTGGGGGGNGGGCTTCATTTCTGTGCTTTTTCTTTGCGATCCATATACCTGTTGCGCTTTTCCTCCTCATTGTCCCCTCGCTCTTTGTTCGCCTAGTCCACCCAAAACTTGTCACGCCTGCTGATACAATATTGTAAACAGGGGACAAGGACTGGAAAATTAAGAGACCCCGCAAATTTTCAACGCCACCAGTTCATAAAAAACTATCGGTCCTACCCAGTTCTTAAGGATTGGAAACCAGATAAACTCGAGTTTATTGTCTCCCGGGGCTAATATCAAGGCTCCATTCTGCTTTGGGCAAATTGGACCAAGCGAGACGAGTCAATTTTTACACTCCCGGAAGCGCAGCTACCGCTTGGTACCCGAAGGGTGCTTGTCTGCAATATTGCGACACTTCAGTGGCTTCGGGGACATCCCAAAGATCAAAGCCTAGAAACAAAAGTCCCCTTCTTTCCAAGACCTGTAACGAGGTTTCCCTCAATTGATTCCCCCGCCGGCTGCCGCTTCTCCCGCCGGATCTGCCAAACCTCATATCCTGCAATCTATACTTATTCGCCTCTGAGAGCATCCTACTGATCACTGTAGTACATAGTCCATTCTATCACATAATATTTTGCTCCAATGAAAACCCCTCCGATTTTCTATAGTTCCAATGCAGTGTGCCGCCTGTATAAAATGTCTTACCTTATTGGCCACCAGCTCAGCAAATCTGCAAACACAAAATTATATATATAATTATTATTATTTTTAAATTCATTGGAACAGATTCCTACCCTGCTAGAATAAAGTATCCCAATCAAGGTCGGCTCCATGCCAGTGTAGGAATGCAAATAACAACTCTCTCATTCAACAGCGGCCAAACCATTAGCCCGGATTATGCGGTGTGGATCTGGAAATAGCGACCTTATAATACACGACTTGCTATTCTGGCCCTGCCATGCTTTGGTATTCAAAGTATTACGCCCACCCACATTTCAAACTATTCAATTCTCCGTGACCTTTCACAATAAATAGACACCCAGGCCCATCCTAATTGTACGACCTGGTTGGGGTGGGGAGGGGGAGGGGGGTTGTTTGAAAAAATCATAAACAGAACCTGACCCTTCCTAAATTATTCTGGGGGTCTCTCCGTTAGCAAATCTTGCCTTCATAAATAGAAATACAGGACACTCCCTTGTTTTGTAGACCCTTCCTCCCGCNCCCCCCCCCCCCCCCCCTGTGTAGCCTTGCAGGAGACTTATTATTCAACAATGGGCTGTGCCTTTTCGCATCAAAACAGGCACTTTTAGGGACTGTTCACATGCCTGGAGACCTGGCAAAAAAAGAGCTTCCCTCGCCAAAAATGGCTGGTAAATAGGACCACTATTTAAATAGACCCATTGTAAACGCCAGTTTTTGACCAAGCCCTCTATGCTTTATGTTGACTCCTTTGTTTACGATAGTTTCGGGAGCAAATGAAACATGGGTCGCCTTGTCACAGCCAATATATGCCTACAGGCATACCGTAATTTTTTTTATATAACGAAAGGTGCATTAAGGCAGTCAGTGATATGTTAAAATATCGTAATTTACTGAAGCCTGTGACAACAAACATTGCATGATGATTGGTCACGATCAGGAGACGGTTAGAATACAGTTAGTGTCCCGGGTCATAATACGAGGTATACTTTCCGTTTTATCCTAGTCTTCTTGATTAATTTACTTATTTTGTCACACCATAATAACAATATTAGGCTATATTGTAATGCATTAAGCCTTATAATAGTAATGATATAGCAGGCCTTTAATTGTTAATCACATTGTTGATTGTTTCGCAGTCATTGTGAGACAGTGTTATTTAATTATACTGTACGAATATCATAAATACTTTATCCTGAGTCTAAATATTGGGCATATTGGTCACGTTATGAGAAGGAACACCTTCCGCATGCTATTCGATTCGTAGACGAGGAATGTACAGTACTACCGTCACAATATTATTACGTACACTTTCTCATAAGAAACGTAGGTGAAAGTGTCAGATGATAATATCATGCTCATACAAAACACTATAGGCACAAAATCGCTATAGGCGTTAGTGTCGGGTTTTCTGGGTTTTCTTTTCTTTTTTGTTTCTTTTTGGGAAATTTTTAAAGTCTATAATTATGAGGAAAGACACGGACAATCGGGATTGCCTATTTTGAGCACAGTACTGCAGTGCACCAACTGATTGGTAACAATGTGAATAGCAGAAGGAATAAGATGACGTTTAGTATGCATATGCAGCTCCAGGTCAATTGATTACCATTTCCATTAGCTGATGTACTAATGCTGCACTGATTAAAAACTATGCAAATTGGTGCTGTTGGTCCATCTGGCCAAGGCAGATTGACCGAGTTGGTATCATGTATCTCAAGCGATTGTTACGCAAAAATAACCTTTACAAAAATCATCTACGCAACTGTTCTTGTAGGTTTTTAAAAATATATAACTCCCTGATACCTTCAATTAATAATTTGACTGGCCACAGAGTTATTCATGTCACTGAATTCAAGTAGGCCTACAGTTTAAAAACAAGGCGTTCCAGAAAAAAAGCTAATGGCTGTTGCTATGAAATTAAAATTATCCAAATGGAGTCGTGTGACATTTAAATTGTTGCTTGAGATAGCTACTGTCTGACTAACGCTTACAAAAAATAAGTGAACTCGCCTCGGAACTCCCTTGTTGGAACAACGAGTATGATACATGTTAGTTAATTCAGTAAGATTAAATTTTCTGACTCAAAAGTTAAAATCTATAGTTGCAAAAGCTTCGGGCAAATATTTTCGCATTTATAGACGGGAAATAAGTAGTCTATTTTCGAGGTTAATTAACCCTAATAATAATAATAATAATAATAATAATAATAATAATAATAATAATAATAATAATAATAATAATAATAATAATAATAATCCGGGGTAGTGCTTGACCTCATCCGAGGTATGCAGCACGGACCTTTATTTATTATATCAAGTATACATTTGAGCCTTTTTACGTAGCGCCCGGGCCCACGGGCAAGGATGACAAGAGGGGATGTGCAAGGTGCAGTGCAATGTCTTAAACGTGGCCATTTTTAGTGAACTCCCCTGGGTGGTTTAGTATGTGGAAATACCACCCGAGACGAAGCCAGAGGTGACCCTGAACTCTGCACGAGATGACGGGGGTGTCCCCGGGTTGGGATCGAACCCGGGACCTTAACATCCTTGGGCGCGTACGTTACCGCAGCATCACTTCGCCTCCCCTTTATTAACCCTAATCAAGAGCATTCTTCCGACGGAAAAGGAGGATTCTGATTTATCAGTATTGTATGCCTGTAAACCTTTACATGGCCTAATTAGGCCAACTGTATAATAGTATCCAATGAGCCTGAGAAACTTCATTACCGTATCACGTATATATCTCCTTTCCGGTTGAACTGATATCTCAGATCATAGAGATTGAATCATGAAGTAATAGACTATAGTAAAAATCCAAGATAGTATTTAAAAAGTGCTGTGATATCCCCGAATTAGCCTTCATGAACTATATGCGGGTTAAATTCACTTCTCTTTCAATTTTGGTCTCACAGTCAGACAGTTTTCACGTTCACGTTGAATCCCACGACATTTTTATATGGGTAATAGACTCTGATGCGTCAACCAGTCTTAATTGCACTCATTTACCGCACCCATAACAAGGTACGTCGTAAGAATGGTTTCAGATCACAATCAGATAATGACACAGCGTTGTGAAGCCAGTCATAAGAACAGTACGCTATCGCCCGCAAAAAAAAACACAGGTCGACCCGCAATTTGGAGTCCAAATTAACGGTGCTTAATTGGGAATCTGACTAATTAATGCCCCAGACTATTCCTCAGTCCCTTTCCCCCGATACTGTAGGTGTCGGATATTGGCACCCGCACCTCCTGTCTGCTCATAAATATTTGTATTGTAGGCTGAGGAACATGCAATCAAATAAATCGACTTGTGAGATTCGGCAACAGAGAGTTACCAACTGCTTATTTTCCATCTATTATGTATAGTTCGCCCCCTTACACAAAAGTGGTCAATCTTAACATCACCTGACACACGGTTGATTAAGTCCAAAAAAAATGTCGAGCCAAGTTCCTATATACTTTTAATACGGTACCGTATACCTATAGTCGTAACATGATTTGGAAACATCCTACACGCAACGGCACCTGATTTTTGGTCAGCTCAGTTCCACCTCTCTAATTCATATTCACGTCGCAGTGACGTGACCGTGACGGCATATCAATTGCATTGTGGGGGCGGGTCTAGTCGTTTTCTGCTAGCTCGAAACGGCTGAAAGGAGGTCCTTGATCGGATATCTACGGGGTCTAGAGTCTAGACCACCTAGCATGCCTAAGAATACCGTACACACCAGCAGCGGTCTGGGGGTAAAACCTATTTTGGTGCCCGGAAACTTTGTTATGAACTGTGCCATCGATTCTGTGAGAACTAACTTATTACACACAGCGTGTATAGACTCTAAATACATTGCAAGCGGTTTCGTTTCCTGACAGGGTGACACGATTTTCTGATGTTTAATGTACAGCGTTTTACACAGGGTGGTCCTACACAGGGTGACAGTTCAATTGGACCACCCTGCATATTGTAGAGAATAATGTAGGGTATGGGTCTGACCGAAATGTCACAGTTATTCACTTCGGTGCATGTGCCTATACACATGCAAATTGCGTGCGGTACGTTTGCAACTCGTGTTGGCGAATAGCTGCTTATTTGAAATTAAATCCCCTATGCATGATTACCCCCAAGATTGCCGCCAAGGAGCACCTTTCTTTTCTTATATGAAAACCTTGGGAGGGGAGGATTTACGACCCACGCTACTTTAGGAGATTATTAAAATATTATCTGCGACTATTAGGTAGATTAGTCCATGCTTTTAAACTTATGCTGAAGGGTTTTACGCTACGAAAATTAGGTCCAACCATTGACATCAGAGGCCAATGGCATTCGCGTGGATTTTTGGGGTTCTTCCATTTTCATATCAAAAAAAACTTCACTTCCCCTGGTGTCGTACAGCTGAACTACAGCCTATATTTAAAAATCCAAACAATTTTCTTGTTTTTTCATGAGACATACTGTATGCACATTCAAAGTTTATGTCCGTGAATTGCCATTTATTTGCAATTGATCCCCTATGTATGATTACCCCCAAGATGGCCGCCACGAAGCAGCTTCCTTTTCCTCTAGCAGATTAGGTCAGAAGGGGGAGGTTTGGGGTTTATGACCCAGGCTTTCTCGCCACGTCCCCACCCACAATCAATACGCGTTTATCTTTTTGCCCCTTCTTTATGGGTCTCCTCCGACATGCATAAGCACCCGCTGCGGAAATAATAAGAGCCCATGTTCTCCCCCCTCCCCCCCAAAAAAAAAACTCCAGCCCCAACCCCCAGCCCCACCTCACCCCATAAAAAAACTAGGATTATGGGACTCAATCTCGAACCTACACTTTGCCCTCCAGACATATTTGTGGTTTATTAGACTGACTCATCGGTTCATGTTGTGACGCCCAGTGTTTAAGACCAGAAACACCACGGTCACACACAAACACCATATGAAAACTGGGTCATTAGGCTATGCGTGACGGAGGTTCTCCCGAAAATCTGATTACCTTTTACGGAATTAAGCCTCCCCCCTCATCATGACATGAGTCAATTTCGGTGGCCCGCTAGAAAATCAACTACACAGCTGTCAACTATAGTCAAGGAAGCGTCAGAATGGCCATATTCAGCGATGACAGATATGCACGACAAAGTGGGCATCACGAAAATGAGTCCGGGAAAATTTGGTAGGGGGTGGTTTTTCGATTGTCCGTGGGACCCAAACTCGGCCCGACTTAATTATTAATTCCCCAGCACTACGAAAATGGGGAATTTAATAATCGAAAACTGGTCCCAGAAATTACCGAAAATGAAACGCAACAATTGCAGGGCAACGTACGTCAAACACACTGTTTTGTCACCCGTACAACTCATGTTAACCCATTTAGCTGGTACCCTAATTTTACAAAACTCCAAACCACAAATCGGATAAGCTCCGCAAAAAAAAAATCTGCAAAATTTCTGCATTGTTCGACATGACCAGGTTTGAAAATGAGAGGCAGGCGGCCTGAAAGGCACTCAGGCCCCAGGTTAGCGACCCTCTTTGCCCCCATCCCTTGGATACCACCACTAAAAGGGACCTGTACCACAAGGAAAAGGATGGTAGGGGAGGTAGAGGGGAGAACCTGCCCACCCATCCTCACATGTGCCAACCCGTCACCAAATTCGCATATCCCTCCTCAGTTCAACAAAACAACTGTCAAATGCTATTCACAACATTGCAAAAAAAAATCGGGTGGGCATATCAACATGTAAATATTTACCAGTTGCAATCAAGATTTTGATGGACACAAGATTTAATTCTCATTGAGTTTTTTTTATAGCAACTGTAGTGGGTATTGTAAGAATATCGAACGTCGTGAATCTTGTTCACAATGAAACCATTATAACTGTCTGTGCATATGCAATTTATTCAACTGTTGACGATTTGATTGCCGTTTCTATTGTACATATTTTGACTCGAGTTCCAGGTATATCGACCGATACTCCAGAACTGTATTACAAAATACACGTCAGTTGTACTGTACCGCAAATCTTCACTCTTTCACCGTACTCCGACCCCACTCGAAATCAGCCATTCTGATATCGCGGTTAAATTTGGCACACCTCAAAATAAACCAGCACATATCTCCTCATTCTATGTTATCTTCCGGGTGAATGGAATCTCCTAGCAACAGTGCCTCTTCTTCTGACCCATCACAATACACACCACCTTGTACCATTCCAAGGGGTCTGCCCCCCCCCCCCTCCCCTTTAAAAAAAACTATACCCCGGGTCCTTTACTAGGGGTATTCTGTGACCTATTTTTAGACCTCGTCACAACCAAGATTCCAGTCTTGGCTGACGTCACTGCCAGTCTCAATTAGAAGGCAAGACCTACTTTTCCCCGTTTAGGCCGTTCACCTCTCCCGCGACAGTTACAGCCATGGTAACCCACTTTCACTTTCTAAACCTTCCTAGCCATTCTTTTTGTAACCCGTCCCTACTGTCGCTTAGTATGTCCCTATAGAGAGACACAAAAAAAATATTCTGGAATGCTAGAGGTAGTCTGCGTGACTACTGGAGTTAAGCCCACATGGGCCTACAATAAACAAAAAAAAAGGGGGGGGGACGGACTCCTTTCTCGAGGTTAATGCAATCTATTACATCACGCCAAGGAAACGTAAGAAAGGTCACTGGCTCACTCTCGCCTTTAATTGGGCCTCACCGCCGATATATTTTTCTCCCCCTCTGGTGTCACTTTTAATGGGACAGACTTTATTGTTGTGTCCAGACATGCTTGCTGGGGTTGTAATTTGACAATCAGGCCGACAATGGGAGTTCGTGGCCAAATTTTTTGAACGTGTTTGCATATATAGATATTTTAGTTGTCTAAGGACAGCTGTGTTTGGAGCCCTGGTGGGGACAGCTGGAGGAAATAGGAATGTTTAGGTTAGGTTTTACAGGGTGTCCGAAAAATTCACGTCGCTTTAGCTCAGGATTTGCAGATAGGAACAAAGAATTGCATTTCGTATTTTAGTAAGAGGTAATAAATCAATAAATCAATAAATAAATCAATCAATCAATATAAAGTATTTGGTAGCACTGTTTAGTTTGAAAATTATTATCCTGCAAGCACTACTACCAGTTCCAAAATGCACAAGGTCAGCGCCGGGTTAAAAATCTAGGTCGCGCTATCAATAAATGGGCCGGGTCCTAATTATTACCCAGTGAGTAGGCACTGATTCTATATGCTCAGAGATAATTAACATTTTTTTGCACTCAATTTATTATATGAACAGGAAAGGTCACAATTACACGTTGCTTGCTTTGTTTTCCTCTGGCCACATATTATGCAAACTGTACTTTTGAAAACACGCAGAGGCGCTTGTAATGCAAGTAAGCAAAACTGCACAACAGTAAACCAAACAACCTAGCCCTACAGAACAGTATAAAATTTCACTATAGCCATTAGTTGTGTCATTATACTTGTACGTACATACAGTGTAAAGCCTTGCTTTTCAAAACAAAGCCATTGCCTTCTATTTACTTATGGCGACATCAGGATTTTGAAACAGTAAAATTACAGCCCCCTATATATTTAAACAAAAATGATGCCATAAGGAATAATGCTCATAATGTGTCGGATCTGAATATTAGGCCAGGTCTTCACATTATTACACTAGCTAATATTACATTAGCACTAATAGCACATCAAATTCGCAAGCCTCACAAGTTAATCTAGCATATATCCATTCAAAATTCCCAACCATTCCCCCAAATTCTCTTCCAGGTCATTGAATGTATCTCGGGTTCGTAAAGCAACACCCACTTCTGGCAAAGCTTCAACCCCATGTCAAGAGTCCTCAAAAAATATTTCTATACCCACCACTGACCATGACAACCCCCAGTTCTGACCCAAACCCTCCTATTCAACCAGATCTAGCGGTCATTCGATAACCCAAACAATCCACCTGCAAAAGTGCCCCACGTTCAAATAAAATTACACACATGCCAGCAATTTTTTCCTTATAAAAAAAGGTGACTAGTACGGGCGGCCAGCTGGATAAGAGTCAAGATTGAAGATAGCGGTGGGTTGCAAAGCTCGATGGTT
Organism: Catajapyx aquilonaris; assembly: GCA_000934665.2. Lineage (NCBI taxonomy): Eukaryota > Metazoa > Arthropoda > Diplura > Dicellurata > Japygidae > Catajapyx > Catajapyx aquilonaris. The sequence goes on along the minus strand of KZ538814.1, from coordinate 71,445 downwards.
AGCCGAGACAGCTGAGATGGCAACGGCCCCTAAGTGGGGCAGGCAGCCCAGACCTTCGGAATAGGTACGCCGGTGACCCTGCCTGTTGCCTACCGTGGTATGCATCACACACACACACACGTCTGGCTTACGTAATGCGCACCTTCTGCAGGCTGTATACATATACCAGACGCGGATGGGTGTTGAGTGAGACACTAGTGTTACCCTTGTCAAGGGCACTTCGGGAATAGTGACCACCTTTGTATCCTGCCTGGAGATACCATGACAGATATTTGGCTCCGATGTTGCTGGGAGACCAATGTCGAGGTTACTTCACGGCCATGGACGCGGTGGTTCATGGCCGTCTTTTTGGTGACGGTTGGAGCCAGGATAAAAGGTGTTCAGAACTGATAAATGGATGGGGTGGTTGAAGCGGTCGTGGAGTGGATGTGGAATGATGGATCCAAGAGAAAACTTTTCGTCCTTTTATTGCTGGTCAAATTGAGGGCCATTTTTTTGATCAATCGTATGCCATGGATGAAGTTGCACTCGTAGTAAATGATGCTGGAGAGTATGTTCATTAGAGATTGAGGGTGTACTAATAACTTGTTCATATTTAGAACAAAGCGATGAACCTTTTATCCACTTATGATCCTCAAATGAAGACTCATCAGGTGTAATGGACGCATAGTTGCACAAAATTTAATAGTGTATGAACACTACTTAGCCCGTTCTGCTGCTTCATTAGGCAATTGCGAACCAACTCTTAGTCACCCAAGGAAACATGTTCATCAAGTTTGCCCTAAATACCCTAAATTCAGAAATTTTAATAAAAAATCAATCGCAATTAACCCCTCAATTAAAATCTGAAACGTCACAGACAGGTCCAAGTGTCCCCCTCTGGTTTGAAAGCCCAGTCAGCACTCTAGGTCGTTAAGGGACTCCCCAAAGTTGTGCCAATATGTTGCAAAGATCGCCTCATATCACCCCATTCGAGTTGGCGGACCAATCACGGGATCCAACCGACTCAGACCCTTCTGAATTTTTTAAAAAGTGATTCCTCTTTTGTTATGATCAAGCCCCGGGTGTGTGTACGTCCCATCCCCTGCATGACTGGTTTTCCACTAACACCCCTCCACCCTTTTCCCCATCCATGAAGCCCTCCCCAACATCACCCTGTCTGTATACAGCTCGGGCACACCGATGCCTGGAAGTACCCGTTCAACTGGAAGGATGATGGGGGAGTATCTCGTCATGTCCTCTCGAGTCCCAGAGAGTCACTTCACCACCTGATCAATGATTCAGCCTCATGTCGGCGCATAGCAAATAATTATTATTCTATAGTTGTGGTAGGACTATTCGCGATATTACTCACCAGAGCAATAAGTCCAGGTTGGTGGACAGGTTTTTGTTTTTGTTGTTGTTGTTGTTTTTTTCAATTTCCGAGGCAATGACCCTTCATGTCCTGACTATTCTACCGGTGCTATTTCCAAGACTCGAACCAATCCCTCTCGGTCCACAACAAGTTCTTGCACCCCATGATTCGCATTGTGGCCTCGTCGTTCCAGAAGAAAAGAAAAGGATGGAAAAAAAACGAGGGTGAAAAAAAACTAATTTACCGGCACTTAGCCTGCATGACAAATAGCTGTCTTTTTCTGTGAAATTGGACGCCGCATGCGAATGGCTCCGAAAAAGGCTGGCTTATGACACTGACCTGGTCATGAATTTTCACAAAATATTCCATAACCCAAGCCTGCATACCACTTCCATGATTCAGACTATTCTGGCCAAACAATAGACACACGTTTTGTCCATCTCCTTTCTACGAATTGTATAAGTCGATTCGCAGCCTTCGTCTACAAGGACAAATGGCGGTACACCATCATTACCTTCCACACTTGGCGGAAGATAAATATTTATTCTCGCATTGTTTGCAATAGTCTTAACTCCCATCGCTCCATTGTCTCACAGACGCTTCATTATGGAGGCCGTTTGGCTTCATCACCAGGTCACTGACACAAGAATCGGTTCTAAACTCCCCTTGCTGCTGGCCCTTTCCAAACTGGCTATCCCTAACCTTTCATAAGCAGTCACCTGGCAGGGGAGAAACAAGGAAATAAATTTTGCGCCGATCGGCGGGGGTTTATTATAAAAGCCAGTCCAAAACGAGCTTTGCCAGCCTCATCTGGTTTTCTTGTGGCTAGACTCGGTCTGGACACAACCCAACCCAAACGCCCTTGACATCCTTCTTCTATCCCCGACGCCCATCCATCATCTATTCGTCTGTCTGCCACCCCCCCTCCCTCCCTTACTAATGGAGCCGGGCATTAAATTGATATAACTCATCCTCAGAGCAATGGCCTCCTGGACACCCCAGGCTAATAGATAACCGTCTATAAAAGGACTCGCAGTGTACTGGGTGAGGCATGATTGGACTCTTTGCTAACTATTATTGTAACTGATATGCACATATTTACTCGCCAATTTGGCTGTGATACTGAATATAGAGTGGTGTAACTGTTAACGGTTCGCAAAATATGTCCACGCATGCAGAGCCAGCTATTCAAGCGGACAAGGCCGGCGGGGGCAATAATTATGTGAATCGTCTGAGAAAATATGGAGAAGTGTACTGCACTGTTAAAAACTGTCCCTTAAATTACGGTTATGTACCGACAGAAAGAGGACCTGTTGTAATCATATACCGGTATGTGACGCATAAGTGAATATTATGATACGGTACTGCAGATAATTATAGTCTACTATTATACACGTAAAATAATATTACGTGTTTTACGGATATTTTTACAGTGTATAGACATGAAATTGAGATATTGATAATAATGTGATATCATCTCAATTTGATATATTCACATTTGTGTCATTTTTCTCAGGTAGGCCTATACTGTACAGTAAAGTCAACGTGCTTAGTGAACGGGCGTAGGTCGTTTATAAAAATATAGTTAGCAATAGCAATCTTGCTTCACCCTTCGTAGCGTATAAGCAAGGTAAGTTGCTTCACATGCGACGGTTTGAATTCCCCGAGGCAATAAAATATTCTCTGTACGTGTCACTGGGATATTTTCTGTGCCCCCACCCCCTCTCCCCAGACTGGTCACCGACCTCCCACGATTTTTCTATTGTTCAACCTAACAATTGTCATTCCGATATTTGTTCCCATTGCATGTCTGCTTCGGCCTAATTCCAGTCATATAAGGGGAGAGACGGGATAGGGGGAAAAACTCGTGTGCAGGTGCTTTTACAGGTAAGCTATAACGAACGAAAGGGTTACATTCTCTCCCAGCTGTTTCCATCCCCTTGCTTTTGGCTCCCTTCATCTCCTAAGATTACGCCTCATTTGCATTGTATTTCCTTCCCAGCGGTCGCAAATTGCCACGAGATAGGCCCGGGGGGAGGCAGGGCGGTGGGGGCGGGGTAAAAAATTACACAACTGACAGTTCAACGAGATTAGGAAACACCGCAGATGCTGGAGCAAAACTTTAAAATGTCGTTAATATTCATTTTTCTGCGTCGCCGTCAAGTGGCGTGGTGAATCTCTGCACGTTCAACGTGTCATTTACTTAGTCTGTTGAATACCGCAAGGATTTTATGGATTCAGGATCTCCATTAAAACATCATATTTTACTTCACATTATTGCTTGTCAATCTCTGAAATATCAGGCATGATGTAATTTTGATATACAGCTTCGGTTTTATGTTTTATCAAGTGTGTTCCAATGAAAGTCTCAATAGTTAGCATATTTTTTTGCATTAAACGCGGCGTTATACACATACTACAGTAAGTGCTATACCAGTACGCGTCAGTCTCTCTCATTTTTAATGGGACAAAATGACAAAGTTGATTCGCGTCATTACTGCTTACAGTTTGTAATGAAGCGTTAAAAATATGGTCTGTACCTTTCGTCAATCAACAAAAATAACTGGCAACGTACTGTAAATCAATTTTACAGATCATCAGTCGGTACTGCAAGTAGAGCTATTCTTTCAGACTGATGCTTCATAATTGGTAATTCTTCTGCTACGTGGACCATAAAAGAGATGGTATTGGAGCAGAATAACACTGAAGGAAACGAGCAAAAAAACACGAGGAAAGCAACCAGGCAGATTTAATAAGACAAAAATTACGTACAGCACAGTTGAAATAGTCCGTAAAATAGTCTCACCTCTTCAGGTAACCAATAATTGGCCAATTTGGTGGCATTTAATAGGTTCACGGCTCAGAGCAGAATCTGTGACATACTGTACGGATTAAGGGCCAACTAGTAACGGAAGAAAAATAATGTAACGAGGCAGACAGTGAGGTAAGCGTGAGATCAGACAACAACAGACGGCCACATACAGTGCAACAGCCTTGGCCTGCTGCTGGGGCTGAGACTCGATCCCAGACCCCGCCCGGGGCTCAAACCCCTGTCTACCCCTGTTCCACCACCCCTCCTTCTAGCCTCACTCCCCTCACTCCTGCTTTATCGGATCACAAAAAAGTCCCCAAGAAGGTCTTCCCCCCTGAAAGAAGTCCTTTCCCCTCAAGAAATATTTTCAAGAAAAAAAGACCGCAGAAGCAGCATTATGTAGTGCATATTAGCTTACGTTGAACAACAGTGAGGTGTATTGTAAGCCACACCTGGCGTTCTTATTCAAGTAGTTAACCAACATAGTATACTACACGACTGGTGTAAGTTTATAGCTAAATCAGAAAGTGACAGCCTATAGGTCATATTCGGCGGAAAATTTTCAAATAGTTACTTTATTTTGAGTGGTTCTGGGATCAATTTTTAACTCACAGCTCAGCATATACGACCGTACATTGGGATTGGATTTCCTTTTAAATTCATTTTCACTGATATTTGAGTACAATTTACTGAAATTAGGCATGGATAGTGCTCGGTCGTAAAATATTTTCATAAAATTGTTCAAAATTAGTTTTAAAAAAATTAACTATTTTTTATTCATTATTCAGTGTCGGTGCTTTCTTTTTTGGCAAGTTTGCAAGTACGCACGTTAAGGAAGTGCAGTCACTCCAGGTGCGCCAGGTGTACCTCTGGCTACGCCCACGTAAATTGAGCTAAGTAGCTTGCAAAATTTTGTTACAGTCGAACCAGGGATTATCCTACCGTCACAGTTAATTAGGAATCATGGTCATCCTAGGAGGCGGATAATACCTCATGTATATTACTACCGGAATTGCTTTATGCCGGCATGAAATACCACCATAGGCCCACAGCATGAGCGTGTAACCCGCAACAATTTTTACGACCCGGATAAGTCTCCCACTTGAAAATCTACCCCTCCCCGGAACCAAAAACGCCACAAGTGCAGGCTCGACCAAGGAACAAAAGAGAACCTAAGGGGAGGACCATGGGGGGGACCTCGCACACCAAAAATTCAGGTCACGTAATGCAGGTGGTCAGAGGGAGGCTGGTAATTCACTCACCCACTTGTTGGAACACCCCTCTACCCTATACCCCCGCTTCTCCTGCACTTGTTCCGGTATATCCCTAAAAAAAGAGGCAGCAGGTTACACTTACACCCCCAATGCACCACCCGCACACGCACACTCACGCACTGTCGGAAACTGTGGGGCCGGAACGAGAACTACCTGCCGATGGACCCCCTCCTCCTCTGGAATCCCTTCGGGGGAGGAGAAGTTGGGGGAAGAGAGAGAGAGAGAGAGAGAGAGGAGGAGAAGAAGAAAAAAAATGGTGGGTTTCGGGAGGGGTTCTCCGTCAGCTATTTAGGGAGAGAGGAGGAATCCACCAGTTGTGGTGCAGTGGAGAAATGGGGGAAGAAGTATTAGTTACGCCATGTTACCTAACGCGGCCGGCTGGCCATCATGTGGAGTGTTTTCGGCAGGTTAGGGGGAGGGGGGGGGAGGTCTTTCTGAAAAACCACCTGCAGTGCTCATTTGGCAATGGTGCGACGGGAGTCTCTCAGCCAATCAGCGGAGTATTGATTTGGCGGGAGAATGCGTGATTGGGCAGAGCTAATGCAGTGCGGTGTTGCCACCCAGGTGAAATCAGTTGTAAATTACAACAATGTGCAAGTTTCTTAACCAGCACATAATATGCAGAATGTGGTGTAATTGAGCTAGATCAGTCGCAGCGTTGCAACTTTGTTGTGGCATTTTGGTGCGTGACTTTACTATTAGGTCGAAAAAACGAGACTGATAGGGTAGCGTTTGGCCTTTCCAATCAGTGGAACCAGTCTGAATGCAAATGAAATCTTGCGATGTAATACGGGGACGCAAAATGCCACCCCAATCTCCACCCTACTACGTCTTCCCTGCTCTTCGTCCCTTTTTCTCCTTTTCCTTTTTCTTCTTATTCTTCTCCTACTTATTCGGGAGGGTTCTCTCTCCTTGAGCCTGAGAGGACTCCGACTCGTCCTCACTTCCAACCATACTGCTAGTGTAATGGATCGGAAATTCCCAGGGCGATTCCTCTACTGAATATTAACATGGAAAGTTAGTTAGAATCTAGAATGGTGATGTTCTGGGTTAGATGTTGTTCATTCCGCGAAGGGGAATTTCCTTCCAGCAAAATTTTCCTCACTAACACTCAGCATATTTGGTATTGCATCATAAATTTTCTACCGTACCTATACTTCTTTAAAATTAGATGTAGGCCTACTTGCATTACAGACTTCCAGAATTTATGCATTGTTATTACTGTAAATATTACTAGCCTTAAAATGAAGAGCTGAAATGCAGTATGATCGGAGTCACAAGCGAGCGAGGATTTTTAAGTTTGAAAATAATTATTCCCTTATATTATAGAGATTTTATTATTAGGTAATACCTTCTTTCAAGCATTTCTCCAGAAAACTGACATCACCATTAGAAAGTACACACACAATAATTATGCACGAAAAATATATTGCACAATGCCTAATTAAATTTTGGTCTCATTTTGGTCTCATCTTGACCCTCATAATAGAGAAAAGGGGCTATATCTGGTAATTGGAAATCGTATACTCAGGTTAAGAATGTTTTTATGGAAAACACTTAAGTCAATAAAATACCGAGTTCCACATGTGGCTACTGTAACTCACCCACACGTCGACACTAACTGTGGAATCGCGCGCTCTTTGAAACATGTCTCATCCGAGCTGTAAATCCTGCAATAATTGTCCAACACCTGTATTAATGGTCCGGTTAATAAATTGGGCCCTGTAATTCCTCACTCTTGCATTTTCTATGGGCAAGGCCTCCACCAGACAATGTTTTATATTCCTGCGGAACGCAAGGCGATAAAACGCGTATATAGCCTTCATACACGAGAATCATGATTCGTTACCTGGCAGGCCACATCCTTGAATTATCCGGTGCGCTGCCTTTCTTACAACCAGAATTCAACCAAGCGTGTAATTGCATAGGTGGCGTCCTGACTCTGTTAGTCGAACGGAAAATCATAGGGGTGTAAAAAAATATATTGTGTACATATCTTACGTAAACTTGGTCTCAGCAGTCTGGCGGGAAAAACACTGATTTTTGGCCAAGATAAGTGGAAAGAGCTATTGCTTCCGGTTTCCTTGTCTGAACATGGTCGAGCCCTGGCAGATATGGGGGCTCAGTCACAATAAGGGAGCGTGGGTAGTTGGAGATGTTTGAGGAGGAGTTGCCTAGACAACCTCGACTCTCCTGCTGGTAAATACCGAGTGATTATTTCCTCAGCAGCATCCCTTCTCTCTCACGGGCAACGGACTAGGAACTCAACACTGATGAGAACAACTTTTTACTTATTACAGGGAAGCATACTTAGCACAATGTTCTACCTCTGATGGAAACGCATTGCTAACAATCTTGCCTAGAATATTTTGTGCTGTGCTTGGTAATTGGAAATATCCTACCACTTTGTGTGCTGGAAAAGTCGTTCAGGCACGACAATGAAAAAGTTGCGTAATAATTGTACATAGTGTAGGTTGGCTGCTTTTGCATTGGCTAGGTAATGAAATGCAATATTTACGGCACTCGACATGATTGTAGCCAAGGTATTGGCCTACATTTTTAATGCGATGCAGAAATTAATAGAGGCCTACAATTTTCAATGAGAAAGCTCGCGCACCAAACTATGGCCTAAATTATATGGCTCAGAAAGGTATACACTGAGCGATTGTTGTAGGTAGAAATTGTCCCTGATGACTCGTATTTATTGTATATTAGGCCTTCTATTGTCATGGGTTTCTCATAATTAGCATAAGTAGACAAATTGCATAAATATGCGTTGCCCTCAAATCCTATGCAAAAATTTGAAAAATATATATCTGTAATTCATATTATACAATCCCAATTTGTATTCCCATAATCACCAATGCACATTAATGATCTTTCCTCAAAGCATAAATCATTTTTGCATGAAATTTTAATCCTCCCTGCTCCTGGTATTCGAGTCGCTTTACCCCACTGCACCGGTCCTTCATAAACATATAAACCTGTGCATAAGGTGTGCACATGTTTGTGCACCCCTTATAACCAATATGCAAACCAATTAAATATTGTATTAAAATTAATTAGTAATGACACCTTTGTTTAATCACATTTTGCAAAGCAAAGAGTGGAACGCAGGGGGGGGGGGGCTCTATTGACCGGTTCCCATCAAACGGACGCCCGCTATATAGTATGACTTCCATTTTTTCCTTCCCCGCAATTGACAATATGTCAGGAACACAGAAGCCCTTGGGCATAGCAAAATCAGCACGTCAGCCATCTAATTGGTTTCAGGCTCCAAGTGAATGATCACTGCCCATACTGGATCTGGAGCCACATTCCCCGGTTCACACATAATGTGAATTCGCAGCTTATCCATCCATATGTGAATATAATGTGAGAATAGATCCAAATTATTCCATGATTTCATAAAAAGTACCGGTATCTGAATTGTTTCCAGAGAGAGGGAGAGAGGGACTCTGAGAACTTCCGTTATAGGGTAGGGGGCTCTGGACTATCGATTCAGTACCAGAACTTACATAAGCAGCCTGCTGTTGCCAAGTTGGCAACAGCCACAAGACGCTTCTTCTTTCACCCCCACCTCCCCCTTAAAAAAATGCCATGCGTTTCGATTGTTTGGACCCACCTTGTTGTACCTATATGATATCAAGCAGCATGTCTGCCAAAAGTCTGCTGATAAGTTCAGTGTCTAATATGCATGCGTAAAACTTTGCGACCTTAATCAAGGTTCAGATGAAGAGTGCACGTGCTTTTCTGTCTGAGGTGACGAGGTGGCTGACTCTTAACGGCTTCCGTGTCGGAGTATGTGGCACGGAATTACCTAATGTCGCACAAGGTGGGAGAATCGACGCCCCCTGCAATCCTGTATTGACCAACACAATTGAGTCGAGCAACGTCCAACATTAATGCAAACTGCGTGCTATGCCTACAGTTTGCTTTTGGACGGCAATTATATCGCCAAGTACAAATTGAAGGCGTTGGCCAGCACGGACGAGTTTGAACAACCAGAGTTCCCATACACACACTGCAGCCTTGTCATACCCTATAGTAAAAAAACATCAAGTCCGGACAAACTCGCAGCAGATGGTCATATTTTCCATCCTTATCAACCCCCTACATGTTTCATTGTCCACCAAAGAAAAGTGGACATTGACTTTTGAGCAGGCACAATAATGAACCCAGCTGGAAGAACAAAAGCCAACTTGATGACTTCATGACAAGCACAAACGACAAGGGGAAATCCCTTGCACACAGACCACGTTTACGACTGCACGGTAGCTAATTGGATCTGTATTTCCCGACGCACATATAGCCTTAAAACGATCTCGCATCCTACACTCGACCTAAATCAAATGTCCTGTGCCCCTCCCTCCTACCTTCCCACTCTCCCCACCCCTGACACATACAAAAAAAAAAAAAAACGTGGATCGATGTGTTGCTACGCCGACAGACCTTCCACCAGGATGGATGTCCATTTGTACCAGTACACGCGCGTATACAGATAGCTGGCGTTCCAAGACCACAAAAATTCGTTTGATTACGCCCATAAAAATTCACAGCCGCGGTCTTTTACTGCTCTACAATAATTGCTGGGAATAAAGACGGCCTCCCCCCCCCCCCTCACGTCGCACACCGTAATTGGCCTAATAGCTAGGTTTCCATACGAGAAAGCGCAGTGTGTTACCTGACACAATACTACACCCGAACCATAAAGAGTTGGGTCCAGCCGTGTCTGTACCCCCGTCTGGAGGCCACTTTGCGGGTGGTTGGATGGGTGCGGGGGAACACCACCACCAACTAGGGGATGAAGGAAACACCCACCACCCAAGAAAAGAATACGAAGAAGCTGGGAGTGCATTCTCGGGACCGACGCACATCTGACCTCCCAAGCCAGACGGCGTCATGTCTGCCCCTGCTGTCTACAAGGGGAAAAATCGAGGGGACCTCGATGTCGCCGACCTTGTGTGCTTTCTGGGCCTAGGCATTTTCATTTCGCTTTCTCCGGAGTTTTTTTTTTTACGAGCCTATCAACAGACATGGCGTAGCCTAAAAATTCAACTAGCAGGTGTACCGTATCTTGTTGCATTGTGTATTGGTTCAAGGGGGCAAACGACGTAATCACGGGGCGAGATAACTACATAAATAAAACATGACTCATATGCTGGATTTTAGCATTGAAAGGGAGAGTGTAGGGAATGAGGGACACGGGAGCTACAATAATAAATAACTACGCTTGACTGATATGCGCAATCGAAATGTGGCACGTGCAGTACGGAATTGCTTACGTCATACGTGTGAGAAAGAGTGCACATATGATCACACTCTGTACATTAGATTGCTGGATATTTCTACATGATTGAATTGAACTTAAGGTGAAGGCAGTACTAAAAAGTACTTTGGATGAGAGTCGCGGACACTCTCAGCTAAGTGTCAACCTCGTAAAACACAAGCAGAGAGTGCGATTCTAGCGAAAGATGTCGGAGGGGAGGTGGAAGGGGGGGGGGGGGGTTGCGGCCCATCCCCCCCAAATGCTGGGCCGTAAATCACGGTTGTAAAAGTCATCGCACAGGAATCAGTCTAATGAAAACAAAAGTCTTGGCAGCACTAAACCAAGACGTACTCCTCTCTTCTTTTACTCGATCATACAATCAGGCACAGACAATTCAGTTGGACTCGACAACTCTCCATTTTCAAATGAAATCGAATTTATTCTGGACAGGTGGGGCACAGGGTCTTGGGTTCTCGCATACTAACTCACCAGCCGAGGGTTCGATCTCCAAACTGACGGGGACTATAGATGACTTCCCCCATGGGCTTATGGGCCTTCCTTTCAGGCTAAGAAATATTGCTCAATTTGAATGTCAGAGGGCTGACACTGCTGGCTCACATAATTCAATAAGTGGACCTATTTTTAAAGGTTCTCTAATATAATAATAGTGCTAAAGTTGCTATTGGATTAAGTATGGTATGTTTGTATAATGTCGTTTTTCAATCATACTGATGTGAATATACGATTGTTAGTTGAAGAATGGCGTAGTAACAAACCTCTCTTATAGCATAGGGCCTGGGTTCTATTACCGATGCCAGAAGCTTGTAACATTTTTCATACTATAGTCTTACTTGAGGTTGTTCGACTGAAATAACATCGCTTGGCTGACGGAAAAAACCGAACGTCGCGTCGGTCTGCCCATATAGTTGAAACTCACCCGTAGAAAACCAGTCTTATTACCTGTCCGGCTAACCTTGTCTGGAGACCGGACCAGGCATGGCCCTATACGCTCTTCAGAATGTACTGTACATAATATCGCTATTATAATAGCGATACTCCGCCTTGTATGCAACAAAAAAGCAGGACGCTCCACCTATTATTTCACATTTATGTAATTATTAAACCACATTTCTACACTGCACAGGAGATGGTAGAATAATTAAATTTTAATCGACATTTTCTCAGCATATAATAACAGCAAATGAAAATGTTCAGCCCATTCTAGCGTTCTGTAATCCACAGGTCATTCTTCACTCTTTTTTTTTGTCGTCGAAACAAAAATGACAGAGTATCCTCCATAACCCTTTCCTCCTCAACAAAAAGCCCCATCCGCATCCCCAGTGAAAATGGGCATAAGGAAGAGGAAGAAACAAACATAAAAGAAAATTTGGCCTCCGTCCAGTCGGATGGACAGGATACCTAATGGCCATCCTGTCGCCGCCGATTCGGATGGCACTTCAAGTTTCGCTCCAAGGAACCCAGCCGAAAATTAGTCTCCGGCCATAAGAGTCCTCCAAAACAGAACCCACCCCATACCCTGTTTTTCCCTCATTGGAGTCAAGTACTCGTATAATGTGATGTATCCCCCTCCCCCCTTTCCCCCCCCCAAGTTTCAACTGTTCCCACAGAAGAGCGCTGCCAAAGGAGCTAGTTTAATGAGCTCTGGGCTTTCCCCTCTGGAATGATGGCTATGAAACACCTATCGAGGAGAAATTTGGCGATGAAAACACAACTGGCTTACGTCTCGAGTCGACATTCGCTACATAAGCCTAGCTAGAAGATTTGAGGATGGGTGGGAAAAGGAGGGGGGTGGAGAATTTCCAGGTCGAAGTGTGTTCGGTCGAAATTCGGTGCAGGTCGAGAAACCGGATCGAAACTGTCGTCTGGAGGTGATGCACGTTCAGAGGAGGGGCAAACGGCCCCTGAATGTGGCTTGAAGGCCCTGCAACCAGGGGGAGCCAGAATTCGATAGCTCTGTACTAGAGGCCCAGGGGCGGCTTGGACCCTAGCTGTAGACATTGCCCAATTATTACGATACGGTTCGACCGAACACACTTCGACCGAACCATAGGAGTCCATTAGAAGCAAATGCAGACAAATTATTTCCGTGCCACTGGGCACGCGGGCGAGCAATTGGAGACATCTACATTGCTTCTAGACACGGCGCGAATAACGAGCTGAATTGAACACTTTTCTTTTCACGCGTGCCTCGTGCAGCACTCAAACGACGCTCGTGTTTGCGCAGCCAGATAAAATGAGTATAACCGGCCCAATGCAAACAAGTCAGTGTGAGAATGGTGCTTACTACCATTTCGAAAGGTATAACATTTCGTGTGGGTGTGACGGGCTGGAAGGTCGAGAATGGTACTTACCGAGGAAGACAGGCAGGAATGGTACCAGCTCTCAGAAACTTCGTTCTGTAAAAAAAGAACAAATGTTGATAATATATATTATTGACTAAATAAATTGCGGGATAATGTGACGTTAGTTAGACTATAACGCACATTGCTTATGTATGGCAAGAAATATGCGCATGCTGACTAGCCCCAAGGATAGACTCTTAGACATGGATATCGATTTACATTGAATGCCCAGACAATTTGTAATAAGAGGCCAATGGCACAAAAACGTGAATGTAAACGTAAATCGTTCGAAATAAGGCGCGGCATTATAATATTAATATACGTATTCATATTTTAATACAAAATGAGAAATCTGGCTGCAATGACACATGGATATCATTAGTTTACTAAGTTACAACGAGGTGTAATTGCAGCGTAAAACTTTCTCATTAGTAACAAGTACTATTGTTTACAAGAGGCACATCGGAGTAAACCTCCAAGTTACGTAATCAGCTTCCCTAGAAACAACAGAAAATTGTCCACTCCGAGTCGATTCCCTACAATGTTACCACTACCGTCATCCCACGCACGGATCATCATATGAAAAAATATGAAGCAACGCAACTGGACCACGCCGCACTCCTTATTATACCAACACGATATATATTATGCAAATGAACCGTATCGCACTTTTTTTTCCCGCCTTTCCAATATTACCAATCCACATCTACCAGAAAAGTCACTCGGTCGAACCACCACACTCTTCTACCACATTCCATCACCTGATATCATACAAAACGATGCCTTGTCCACCAGTCCCAACACGACCCTACCTGCTATGCCACTGCTCACATTCCAGGGGATGGTGCGCAACCCAAAAAACCGTGTGCGGCCCCAAATATGAATTGAAATTTGCGGGCAAAAATATGCAAAGTGACCTCTCTCCGCCAGTCAGAATAGTAGGAGAGAGAGAAAAAAATGTGTATATACACCCCCCCAGAGCCGACCTTCAGACGGGGCCAACCAACTCCAGACAATCGCACTGGGGGCGGCCGACTGTGGAGCTCAGCTCGCCGCCGCTCCGTATTGATCTGCAGCGCAGAAACCAATACCGGCGTGCCCTATATTTTCTAGGGACGTAGGCCCGAGACTTTGGGTAGGCCTCGAAATCAAAAAAAGAGAGAAAAGAAATGTAGACACGAATTTTACATGCAAGATTGGCCCCATTTTGAACCATCCGGAGCACCCCCCACTGAAGGTACTATGGTCACCATGGGTGTATAAGAATGTACGGTGCTGACCTACTCTACATTTCGATATAGCGCCAAAAAATAGGGAATGGCACCATGCAATAGGATGAAAAAAAAAGCGCGGGATTTTCAAAATTCACGATACACTGGCTCACACCGGGTTTCAGACTTGTGCTGGGCCTAGTGGGCAAAGGCAGACTCGAAAACAAGAAGCTGCGGGCGTTACGCAACCGCATTTGGGTCCCTCCCTTCCCTCCCCCGCCACCTTCCCCCAACTCTCTTCGTCTACGCTCAATATCCTTCGTAGAAAGTCTGCCTGGCTCGAGGAGATTGGGTTTTGGGGAGGAAAACGCTTGGAAAGGGGGAGGAAAAGGGGGGAGGAGGAGGAGGAGGATCTAACTCTCTCAACCTTCTCTACCTTCAAATATAAAATAGTCCAAAAAAAAGTAGTGCACCAACATCTCTGGAACTTCTGTTCATGGAAGGGCATCACACTATTATGGGCACTTAATTCATGGGGGTCATGCTGAGAACACTTGATCCAATTACAGCCTCAGCAGCCAGCTTTGTCTCTTGTAAAATGAGCCTGACCAAGGCAGCTCTGTCTGCGCATTGCGTACGGAATACGTGAATGGTTGGGGCTAGCCAGTGTCTTACTCAATAATAGAAGTTAAAATAAAGTTGAGGGTGTGCGGTGTATGTGCCAAAAAAAATCGAGACGAGCTTCTATACTATGGGTTCAGAAATAATGTGATTTGCTGATAATTTCTGTGATTGATGATTTCACAAACCTTGGGAGAAACCAGCATACTATTCCAACTTTTCAGGCTTCTTGTTGTCGAGGAAAATCTTTTCCTTTGAGGGATCAGAATCGTTAGGAATTCAGTGTACCTCAATATTGACGTAAATTGGATCAAGTAGCAGCTATAATGGCTCTCGCACTTTCCAGATACGTTCAAGTTTGAATAAGTGGAACCTATTAACTCATTAAGTATAGAATACTGATTCTCTACACAGACACCTTCCGATAACTGGTGGAGCCATTTAATGCTCTAGTGTCATTTCCGGCAATTAACTTCTCATGCGAGTTTTCCGACAACGATCATTATTACAGTTTGGCTGATTCAAAATGCAGCCAGTCAACGCACCTAATTAGTGCACTTATACTGAGGGAAATGGACGAAGGTCGCTAAGGCACTTTACTCTATAATTTTGTCTTATTATTATGGTCAGAGTGTAGCAGACGGTAATAAACATGCCAGGAAAGCTTCATTTATGCCTCTATTTTGCAACTATGTTTCAGGGAGAGAAATCGTGTGAATTTCGTCACAGTCAAGTGTTTGTGGTTACAGCGTTTTACAGAGCTGTCCAGAATACGTTGCACAGGTATATGAGAGTAGATGACTATATGGGTCCTTGAGACAGGTGTATAATAGCATCATGCGAATCACAGTGTAAAAATACAAATGGTTACATGTGCTGAGGCGACAATGACATGCCATTCATACTGCGGCAGCTGGTGTGCAAGTAAAACAAATACTGTACCAGGATCTGATGAATATTTTACATAAGAGGAAACATATAGCCTATAAACTCACAGTATGTACTGTGCAGATGATCGCCACAAATTTATTTTCACATAATTTACCTCCACCTTACTTGGTTCCTACCTTGACCCTCATTATCATCTAAATTGAACTATACGATACGTATTTTGTAGGCAAGGTAAAACCATGCTATAAACAGGGTGGTGGGAAATGTGCGCAGTAGCTCCCGGATTTAGACTTCTTGCTAATTTCTAAGGAAAAGTTACCCTAGTTGATTTTGGAGGGTTCGGCTTCATTACATAGATAATAGATTCTTAAATTGAGTCTTCTTAACACGTTGATGATAGGGTTCATCCAGCCTGTCAGGCGACCCGCCAAACAACCCTGCTGCACGGGTCCGCTGGCGTGCAGGATGAACCATATCACCAGTGCGTTAAAGCAATTATTCAAAAATTAAGGAGCTATTCTTACAGTAATAAAGCCGAAACTCCAAAATCAACAAGGGTAATTCTACCTTAAAAATTCGCAATAAGCCTAAATATAAGATGAAGTGACTTCTTTCATACAACTGCCCTGTATATTAATACAACTTCATCGACATATTCAATAGCAAAAAATATGCCTGTTTTTCAGTTATTCTGCATTTTATCCCCAGTGCACTCCGGAATTTACTGGCAAATTTTATACCACACCCACTATTCCTGGCCATTATTACTCATGCAAAAGTTTAATACTGCAAACAACTGGTACTGTATCTTTGCTGTAGGCTTGTAAGGCGAGTCAGCGCAAAACACTGTATAATATAAGAGCACAAAATATTAAATCGGAACTTACCGCTTTAGGTTTATTCCACTAAAATGAAAGTATTCTGCAAGTTGTATGTGGCATCAATAGTCTCAATAATGTAAGTACGACACTACGCATCTTATTTTATCACTTAAATAAGGCCTATTAGTAGCAAAGTGCTCCTCGACAGAAGCAGTCCGAAGTGTAATAGACTCTCTACGTTTTAATGCCCACTGCTACCGGATGATAAAATTATCAACTCATCAATAAACTTTCTAGTTGACTCTTGAGCAACTTATAGTACTATAGTTGTGTAACTCGGATATAAGTATTTTATATTCCAAATTAGTTAGCCTCTTTATGCGGCGGAAAAGTGACGAAAGCGTAGAGAGTGCACATTAGGGCTATGGCTTCCGGACGAACGAGGCTTGTGCCTAGTGAATGTGCAGAATTTCGAATTCAAATTGCCGACTTGCAGACTCCCAAGTGGAATTTCCTTCACGGTCTAGTCTCAGCAAGTCCCAAGACTCTGCTTGCAGGATGTCTGCTTAGCATTTCAACTGATTACTTCTCCTATTTGTCCTTCCCATCTCTTCTTTGGCGCACCAAGACATTAATATTTCCTATGCAAATGGCAAAACAATGCAGAATATGCTTATATTTTAATCAAGTGGAATGAAGATGAACCCTTCTGTGTGCCTTATACCATTTTTTTTTTTGCTTGTGTTCTTCTTTTTCGCATCTGGCTAATCTTTCTAGCACTAACATATTTTATTACACATTAACAGAAGGGAATCGCCCAATTTGGAAGGAGTTATTGGCGATTAATTCGGCATGCTGCCATGGTGTACTTGCTCGAAAGTATTTTTCGAAACCTTTACTTTACCTGTTGAATCTCACTTGGGAGTCATATGCAGAGTTGGTTAACAAAAAACGACACGATATAAATATTAAAATGATGTATACAATTTATTGTACTGTACGTTTCCTTATACTGTATACGTAAATATTTAGAATGAAAGAAAATATACCGTATGTATTGAAGCATTTGGTAATGTACCCACATAAGCACTTTCCTCACAAAAGAACTTTCCTCCCGACCCAGGGATCGAACTCAGGCCTGCAGAAGTTAAAGTCAAGCCTCTGTAACACCATTCTGCTCGTAAAATCCAGCAGTTAAAAGTAATGCTTAATAAAAATTACCCTTATGCGGTACAATCTATTGCATGTTATAGACGCAAGAAAAAGTTATCCACATTATTTAAGGTTAACGTGAGTCTTCCAACTGTCAGGAGCTTGCCTTATGGTTTTTTTTGTGTGTTCTTTCAAAAAGAGGCAATTAGGAAAAGCTGACATTAGAACTACGCAGCAGAATAAGTCGTTTCCTCAACAACCTGAACGGATCTGAAGCCCATCAAAGCTCGAAGTGCGAAGGTGGAAATTCTCTAGGGAAGAAACCAAAAAAATCATCTTTTCCGCTTGTCTCACACCGTATTATTGCGAGGAAACTGTATGGTACAAAACAACCCACAATTCTACTAGTATGACATCTGACATTTACAGCTCTGCTGAGCCAACCATGGTTATATCATAATATAGTTTACTAACAAGTTCCGGGGCTGCTGTGGCCCTTTGTAGATCCTGTAGGCCTATTATAATATGGGCATGTGAAGGTAAGTCAAATATAGCTGACTTCGAGGCCTAATTGGAATTTTCCACTATCGCAGTTCCGAACTCGACATCCAGATAGGGTGAAGGATGCCAAGTGGAAAAATAATTGATATGTCGCGTAAATTTTCTCGTAACACACTGCTGATTCCAACACATGCAACAAATTATTCACACACTACTACACCTGATAAATAAGTTCCACAACAATATAATATTTTCCTATCGAATAAACCCCCAAGAGAACCAATATTGATAAATATTAATGGGTATTTATAATAATAATAACAATAATAATAATAATAACAATAATAATAATAATAATAATAATAATAATAATAATAATAATAATAATAAATCTAAACACAAGACACTGAACCTAAAGCTCCTTTCAATATACGGTTCTGGAACACTGGAGATGCAAACCTAAGCGCTTCTTTATATCAGAATGAGAAGGGGGATATGAAGAATGCCTCGAAAAGTAATCAAAATTCTCCACGAGCTTTCAGTAATTACTTCCCGGGCAAACTTGTATAAAAGTTTGCCAATGTAGAAGAGGCTACGATACTGTCCATGAGAGCTCATCATCTTTCCCGTCCTAAAGATTGAGGGATTGCCAGCATGCTGCAGCCAACGAATCACACCTGAGGGGTTTCTCTGCTTGCACTACGCCGTCTGCACCTTGTTAGGTCTAATGAGACGAGGAGTCAATCCCCTGATAACTTGCGACCCTACTCAAAGGCCTTTCTGTGACCACCTCCAATCATTCTCTTCATTATAGTTACAGGAAATCTTCAACACAGTATAAGTGTGCATTGGGGAATTATTTAAAAGCAGATCAAGGTTATCAGCTATATACAGGGTGATCCAAATATCCTGATCACTTTTGGATAACTGCTATCGGGTGATAACAGTTATCCAAAAGTGACCCGGATATTTGGAACACCCTGTATTAAAATACCAAGCCCGAAAATTTTATACTTTCCGGCGGCTGTCTGTTTATTCTTACAATTCCGTCCTCTATGGGAAATGTGCTAATTTTGTACCATCCTGTACGATATATGACTGGGTATCTTAAATGCATAGTAATATCTATCTGGGCAGTCGGTTGTCAGTATACAGTCATATAACAATCATGCTGTGTGCCACCTCTTTATTCTTCAGCCTCACAGTCAGAACTGTCAAGTACGCCCGACATGGCAATCAGAGAGGCCTATACGCAGTATAGCACTTTTAAGCTTACCGGTATATCATTATTCTACTAACAAGTTAATTTCATATCTGTCCTCTACATATTGTGCTCTGACACAAAATTGCATTTTATCTGAATCTTTTCCAGGTTATTTTCGTTCGTATCAAGAGACGAAAGCACCAACAGAAGAATGTTACAAGAAATGTTTTTTTTTACAGTTTATTGGTTACTGAACGTTAATTCATGGTAATCTGAATATATTAAAAGAACATTATTGCAGCGATCACGTCACAAATAATTCCAACACAACGTTTTGCAAAACCCTTTTATTTGATATCTTTAATTTGGCGCCGGTGGAATCAGGTTTTCTTAATCGTTTTTTTTGCCCCTTTTCTATCCAATTTCTTTCTCACGGACGCATTTTTGTGCCGCTATTCTTTTATTATTTGCGATTCTTACCAGTCGACATTTTCACACCCTCACCTGACAAACTTGGTAAACTGTCCTTAGCATTCATCAGATCAAGAGCAAGTCCTTGGAGTGATGCACGACCCCGAAGGACTAACGACAAGGATTTTCATCTGCTAATCCCGCAGTTCCATTCCTTTAGAATTTCATCTGAGCCAGATTTGCATATGAAAGGTCAGAAACCAACGGCTGACCGAAGCGCACTGAACTGGGGCTAAGGGATTGCGTTTCCAGCACATAAGTCCCGGCCGAACCGTGTCCGACCCTTGACATGATACTATACAGAACATAGAGGGTGCAAAGGAATAGAGGGGGGGGGG
>KZ538814.1:29238-51134 GCA_000934665.2 Catajapyx aquilonaris | reverse complement strand
GGGGGAGAAGATATTTCTCTTCCTATCCACCACCCATAAAATGACAGGAGAGGTGTGAGAATCCTGATGCTAACTAAATTGAGGCCGTTTGCTGTCCCTATGGTGGCGAAACAAGATTTGCGATAACGCACCTGAAGGAAACAGTGATGAAAGTCGATTGGTTTCAAGATAGAACTTTATATACAGAGACGCCCACCCTGAATCAGAAGGATAAAAAAAAATATGCATTTTGGCACATTTATGAAAACTTTTTTTTCATGTATGAGAGGGGGGTTGAACACCTAAACCACCCCCTGGCTACGACCCTGGTTGGTCCTGTTGGACCACCACACTCTCCTTGGCACCAGACAAATGTTCAACTTCCCCTCCCCGTCTCCCTACCAACCCACCCCTTAGCCCTCTTCTTTTCATGGCCCGTATGCTAAGGAGATTACAAGGCTGCCAGCAGTGAAAGTTTTGAAACGAGCCGTCCCTTCCTTCATTGTCTTGCTTCTCACCGAATGCTCAACTCCCTAATTAATTAGTCCCCTGAGCACTATTACAAGAAGAGGATGGAGATGGAAAAAAAATATAAACCGTGGTGATAAGCTTCCAGTTTCTTTTTATACGTTTAGCGAAATCGTGACAAGTCTGATTACTGCTGGAAGTCGTCCAGGCACCATTCGTATATATCACTTCTTTTTTTTGGCAAGAAAAAATATTTCATTTTCAAAAAGTTGCTATATAGACCTCTATTGATCGCAGCCTGCAAATGGTGAAAGGCAAATAGAAGTGGTAAAAATATTACTATAACCTGCTGGATCTTACAGGCACGGAATCTCTCTTACAAATTCTAGGATTTGTAGCGTATAAACTGAAAGTGACACATTTGTTAAAATTAAATAAATCTTCAGGTTTATGGTTACGCGGCACTATTGACATACACGCTTGATGTCATTTATAAAAAGTTGGCGTTGGTTGGAAGTATATGCAACCTAATGAATCAATACAGAATACAAAGCTATTGCGTAGGCCTACTTACAGTCTCTCAATTTGACTAACAGATTTGATTAAAATCAGTAGCCTATATATAAACTATACTAATATCAGTATTGTATATTAAATTTGTATTATGCATAAAGCGGCAGGTTTGAAATTTTTTGCACTTATGCACTTATTATTAAGTAGTTAGTTTCGAACAGTTGCTTTCATGCCTATCGAAAAAGTAGCAGCTGTAAATCATGTGGAACATAGTTTTTTAAATGTGGAAATGTCCGTCGGGCAGAAAAAAATGTTCAACCTTTGACCGCGGATCAGTGGGTCAATCTGCATTAGGCCTACTTGAGATTTCTAAAGCCCTGAAATCCATTGCATTTCAGAGCCCAAATGAATTCTTCAACTGAATAAAAATCAGCTTATAGCCTACGAGTATTTTTATAGTTTCTCTAAGAAAATGTTGGAAATACCAGTAGGCCTATAAGTACTTAGTACAAATAAATCTGTAACTGAAACAGACATCTCAATAATTGGGACACCCTTTGTGCCTAATAAAACTGCTGGAAGTGTAATTTAATCGTCAACATTTTGTGAATCATGCCATAAGAAACTCAATAGTACAGAGGTAGTGACCTATTGTGGGTACTGATGTCACAGAAGGGTGGCAGGGCGGCGCGGCGTATATCTAACATAAAATACATCAAAATATTTTGGGTGGAATTTTCATCTCACTGATAGTTACTGCTAAGTTAGCAGTAACTATCAGTGGGACGAAAATTCCACCCTTTGTTTTTTGTTAATATGTATCAATTTCAATAATATATTATTATCATAGAATGAGGATTTCACTTCTTTGTTGCGAAAAATGAGTTATATTTCGTCATTTTATCTATTTTTATAATAAACACGCGCGTGTTTCATGGATAATAATACCACGGCATATCCATGTACATTGTTGCGCAGAGAGAAAATTCCAAGGAAAATTGCATATTATTTTTCTTCGTGCACTACGTCAGTTTTAAATATACGGTAACTTACAAGGTGTATTATTTGCTGACTTATTTCGAAGCAGTTACTTTGGAGTAGTTACTTTTAGTAGCCATCAAAAGTATTAGCTGCCAATAGAATCACCTGCACAAGTTGTGAATTGCAATGAATTTCCGAATTGGCATCTCAGGTCCATGACAGAACCCATTTTTCAGGTCAGACCCCATTTCAGCCGTTAAAAAGGATGGGACTATGCAACCTAATAAGAATAAGTATAAGTATAGTTAATGCTTTAATAATCATGAAAATGATCTATTCAAAAGTGACATTAATAATGAGCAGCTTAGTACCAAAATATTACTCACTAAAACTAAAACCAACATTTCAATAGGAACACTGCATAATACTTTATTGTCAAGCGGCCATCATTTTAAAAATATTCGACGCAAGAATAATTATTTTGTGAACTGCATCTATTTTAAAATATTACCTGCTTTTTTCTACTCAGTATCGTCTATGGGCCAATCCCTGTACGAATAATATAGACTACGTTTCGGAAAATGGTATCCTGACTCCACGTCGCCGTCAGCACTTACGAAAAGGTGAAAGTCAGAAAAAATAAAACGTTCCCTTTGGTAAAGTACTGATGGTTGTATAACCGCAGGATACGTTGGGTCGAAACATTTTTGGCAGACCCTACAACGTTAGGCATCACCAATTCATTTATGTGTCAGTAATTAAAATGGCAAAAGTTGGGAATGACGTGCGAACGATACGCCATTTACATAGCATAGTTATAGCTTACGTCATAGTTAAAACTCGAATCATAAATTAATATGTGACCCTGATGAATATCACTGTTAGCAGTGTAGACTGATTATACCTATTTTCATACAAAAGGAAGGATGTCTTCATTCATTTAACCGCTCTATTTATTTTCCAATCACGTTATTTTCAACTGCTGAAAGTAACTATAATATAGGGCCTACTTTCCACTTACTGGAAATCTGAAGAGTATGTAGTACCTTAATAATTATTGGACCAGCCCTCTTGCACCTCCAAGTTTTCAGAATGCATCCACGACATTATATTGAAACTTATCTATGGTGGTGATCATATTCAAATGAAGACTTCAAATGCAAGCAAATTAGTGGTCACTCTCACATTTTGGTCAAAATGGATTTAGGTATTGTGTGATCTAATCTGATGGTCAAGACTAGATGTAAGCATCCCCGAGAAGAACTTTAAAATTCCATAAGGAATAATGCAGGATTCAAACCTCAATTCATCTCGACATCACTGCCG
Source organism: Catajapyx aquilonaris (assembly GCA_000934665.2). Taxonomy (NCBI): domain Eukaryota; kingdom Metazoa; phylum Arthropoda; class Diplura; order Dicellurata; family Japygidae; genus Catajapyx; species Catajapyx aquilonaris. Next base: position 47,867 of record KZ538814.1, on the reverse strand, counting down.
TATGATACTGATCGTTTTGCATTCATATGGTATTCATAGGCAAATTCCCTTTAGAACAAACGGAGGTGTTGGCCACTTCCCGTTGAAGAGTACACCTCTGGGATTACATTTACTCGTGGTTACGCATAATCATTTTTCATATGAAAGCATAATAGAACCTATAGTGTAGAATATACAATACAATAATTATGAAACACGTTCTCGTCCATGATTAGCGTCTTATCATCATGTTACAGCTACTATAGGGCTTCTACAATCAAGAATGTGACTGGAGGATTCCACTAATAGCAAACACGCTAATAGAAGGCTAGTGGGGGGAAAGCAGCCATGTACTGCCTCAGTTGACCATTATGCATAACCAACGTAATGTGGAACGTTACAAAAAAACAAATGGCTATTATAAACACAATCACTTCACGGCTTCATCAAGCAATTGGTAATAATTCACATTTTAAAGGAAATCGAATAAAGCAATTAATAGGAAATCACCCTATAATTTTTTCAGTCATTTAGGGTGGGAGCTGTCACTCTGATATTGTAAATATTAATTTGATAGTGGCAACATCAGCCACGATGGCATAAAATAGCTTCTTCACTTATTAAAAATTGAATTATGGACTCCACATTTGAAAAGAAATCACTAGAATAGTCATATAAGCTTTCAGTTTAAACATTTAAAAAACAAAATGTTTTGTATGTTAGTGAAGCAGACTTTCCTTACTCAAGTTGCATCTTCTTTGTCTGTATGCTGACTTCCGAAACACACGGTATAGGCCTACTACACAGCCTGGCATGGAAGAGGCCTTCCAGAAATTCGGAAGTTCCACGCACACGATTCTATGCAGCACGGAATCCATGTAACAATGGTCCCACCTCCAGGCGTCACAAACTCAAGCCTATATGTCTGCTCTTGCCTACATTAGTTCTGTATAGAGCAAATAATAATCACTTAAATGCCTCAGAGAGAAAGGAAAGACGAATATATTCCCCAGGTCATTATCGAAGTGAACACGTCTTTGCCGCAGGATTAGTTCATGTAATGGCCTCTGGGAGCAATAAGCAGTATAACCTATCACTGCATACGTATAATACTCTCTTCTGTTCATCTCAAATATGAAGTGATGTTATCTAACTATCCTTGTCTCGCAAACATAAGAGATCCTTCTAGTTAGTAGCCTATACTAAACAGCCTAAATGCACGTATCGATAGTACGGTCAGAATCGTTACAAACACTGCATCTTCAGAATTCCGGAAAAATATTTGCTGTCTGTTTGTTGTATTATTATAGCAAGATTATTCAAGGTACAGTTATACATTGCACGTTTCTCCCCTTAAGCACATCAAGATCTGCCAGTTGCAACGCGCATGCGCGGCAGCAAGAGATAAATCTACTTTAACTCGCCCCATATGTAGAAGTTGGCAACTTATTGTAATCAATATACGGTACTACCATGTGTATTGCTAAAATCAACACTTCAATGCATAACCTCAGAACAAGTGGTTGATCCATGTTATTCACATTTCTGCATTTTTTTTTGTTCTCAATTAGGCCTACTATCGATAATGCGACTGGCCATAAGACAACATGAAATATTTACAAGTTAGTGATCTACTACATCTCATTATGTGTTAGCGGATGGTGATATTTTTAAAATAAAGTTGTATCGAGTATTGGGAGCACCCTCACAGTGACTACATGTTACAGTTACACCTTCTGGAAAATAACGTCCCGGACTAGTTGGCGTGCTCTTCAGAAACATATACAGAAACACATTTTACGATGCTCATTCATTGCTGAGATTTAAAAATATATGTTATTCTTATCTCTGGATGGTTAGCAAAATATAACCGGAGCACCTTTGTTCACTATTCGCAACATTTTACAATACACTACAGCATGGACTCATACTGAAGAAGAGTTTAAAAATACAAAGCTATAGTCATGACCTTTAAATACAAAGTTGGATTATGTTTGTAACGGATTTGTTTTTTTTTGTCTCTCTGGGACTACACTTGATAGAGTACTGAACCAAAAAAAGCGCAACTTAGCTTGAAAGCATGAACAGTTTTATTCATCACTATTATATTCGCCATAATCGGTGCTTAACATCCAAGGGTTTAGAAACGTGCTAATGTCCCTATAGTGTGGAAGACGTGCCTCTCTCCGAAAGCAATTAGCGCCCTTTAGTTATTGGGTTGTCGTCACTTTCAAAGTTCTTACCAAGCAGATATGCCTACTTTACGGCGGGCTGCACCAGGTCGAATACATTACACTACAAATCTCAGTCAAATTCTTGCTTTCCAAAATCTTTCATGATCAGACGCAACCAGGCGCAACGCTTATTTTAAGTCAAAGAGATATCAAATACACTCATAATCGGGGGTTGTCTAATGTTTCTACTTGACGGAAAATAACATTAATCCTGATCGAGTTAGACTGTCAAATAGAAATATAATGTAAGAGTATAAAGAAGCTGACAGTGAAATATTTTTTGTGAGCAAACTTGACTCAGTGTGCTCAAGTTGTGTGCAGCAGAGAGAGGACGCTAAACATTTTCATGTGAAATTCCAAAATAATCACCTGTATCACTATTATACAAGAAACGGATTGTTCATCGTCTGCTGCCTCTCGGAGTGTTGGGACCAGTGAGCAGTGACGGCAACAGAAAGGTCAGTAATATCCTGACTTGTATGAATGTTTGACACCTAAATAATTGTGCTGTTCACCTGTGATGTCGACTAACAATTTTTTTTTGCTGTTGTTGACACAAATCTCAGAATCGGCAGTGACTTTCATCAACCGGACAGTTCTCCTTGGTACAAAGAATTCAATGGTATTTGGCTGCTCTGACAGACACTCCATGTCCACATTAACTTATTCATAATTACGTCTACAACTTTGTGGCATAGGTCAGCAATCACGATCATTATTATAACGTCTTGTAGCCAAAAGTCTAATGATCATCATCATTATGTTTTTATATTGGGATTGAGTCAAGTGCTACCGAGTGAAAAAAGTTGCAATCCTCTCACGAATAATAATTTATTTTGAATACACACCTGCTGCATATAGAATTCTGCAAGTAATTACGAATAGAATTGAATAGAAGGAACAAAATAATGCTTACAACAAATATGGCAACAATTGCCTAAAGGGATTAAAATGTCATATTGCAACCCTGAACTCTAAACCATTTGAAATCAGTAGCATATATCACTTTATCAGATTGTAATAAATATTTATGATGTTTGTAATGCTGACACAGGTCCAGTAATTAATTTTTGGTTGTATTTATCAGCAATGTTGAATAAAACTTTATTAGGCCTACATAACTCATTAATTTCCAGCGATAGCAAAGTATTAATGCTATGGTACAGTATTTAATCGCAGTTTTTAAATTCAATGTCACTGGTTAAAAACTCGTTCGTTTCAACTAACTGTGTTAAACTGCAGTGTAAGTCACGATGTGGTGGCGCAACCTAATCTTGACAGAAGCTGACGCAATAGAATTTTATTACATTCCTTCTCCTACATCCTACCGTGTTCGCATCAATATGCGCAGTGATATTTCACACCAAGGAATCAGTAATGACGTCATATCTTCTGCCGGAATGCTGTCATGTCATCGCTTTAGACGTCCACGGAGACGCTCTGGCCAGACTCTGGATGCATGGATTGCATCTACAAGATAGTATATATACTATATAGTATTGCGTATATGGTATACTGAACTCTTGTTTATACAAAAATGCCCCGTTTTACGACGCTCCATTTTACGACGTTTCACATGAACCTTTTAAAAATTACCTTGCAAAATGACAAATTTGGAACATTCTTTGAAAATGACAGAAAATCGAAACATTTACACATCCCTGCACGCTGCACCACCTCAGAGTCCAGCACACTTTATAGGCGCTTCATTTGAAGCACCCATTATGGAAACACCCCAACTCCATGCCCAGACAGTTGGAGTTGGTGTGTTTCCATAATGGGTGCTTCATTTGTTTTTTGTAATGCATTGTGGCAGGGTATATTTAAACAGGTACAAGTAGTATAGGCCTCGTATTTCGACTTTTCATATTAATTACGATCCTGTTTTGCTGGAACCTAACCCTTACGCAAAACGAGGCCTACTTGAATTGATGAAGCAGGTCGTACGTATCTATATTAACCTGACCAATAATTCAAAATATTACTAAATACTGCATAATCACCTAGAGGGCACATCTATATAAATAAAGCCGTTTGTGAGTCTGTCTGTCTGTCTGTCCGCCTGCCAACCGTCATTTGCCTGCCATCTGTGCTCCACCCCCAGGGACGGAGAGGATGGAGGTGTTGGGGGTTCACGACAGATGGCAGGCAAATCACGGTTGGCGTTATGTTATACAGGCGGGAGAGGTTGAAGGTGTTGGAGTAGGAGGACCACAGATGGCATTGGTGGGCGGACAGACAGAAAGACAGACAGTTGACTGGGTTACTGGCAGGTGTTTTCCCTTCATTCATTTCTTCCCGGGCAACGCCGGGTGCCGCATCTAGTAGCGAATAACGGTGTACAACGTAATTTTTCATCATTCCACTTGGTTGCTAACCAGGGATGTGTAGTACGAAAATGAAATATAATTCTGAAATCTGATACAGTTCGTAACTTTTACAGTTCGAAGGCCTTTATAGCTAACTTAACATTGGGAACCCCAGCTAGTAGCCTACACTACTGCGGGAAAAAATAGCTTGTACTCCCGCAAGCAGTGCCAGTGCGGGTGCGGGTGGAAGCATTAGCCCGTTTGGCGATGCTTGCGGGGACCCGAGTTTTTCTTTTTTCCAGTAATACTATACCCTGATGCAAGTCGGCCAATAAGAAGAAAAATGTATAACATAAAACATCATAATTTGATGATGTATGGGTAAATTATTCAACCAGCACAGGTGCCAGCTTCAATTTTCAAATGAGAGGATCTTCATCTATAGGATGCTCGTGTCAGGTCTATACATATCAATTAGGAGGATTAATTGGCTCTCATTGTAGCCTAAATAAAACATAGCTTTTCGTGTAGCCACTGGTGGTACAACAAATCTGTACCTTGACAATATAGCACTTCAGTCCTATTGTTGGCCCAGGACCACCTGAGCCCTAGGGGAGAGGGAGGTGTATTTGGGTTGGCCTTCCTCCTGCCCCATTCACTCTTTCAATCCCTTCCCTCCCTTCAGCTCAGGTCACAGGCAGGTCACACCGGTACTATTCAATGCTGTAAAAATATTGCGTTGTTGCTACAGATATCTACCTCATTAATGAAGTCTAACTTACCAAAATCAACTAGGAAAATAATAAATACTATTGGAATATTGCAAGACATTTAAGTATAATATGAAGTGCAAACCTTTTTGCACCACCTTCTATAAGCTTACATTCGTACAGTACACTTACTCAGGTCACGGGCTCAAAGATTCTTGTTACGATTAGCCTACTCGTATTATCCAGTATGTATCACATCCATTACACTGTGACCTCACCTGATGCATGTCTTTTCGAAAATCAAAGTGAAAACCTAAATACGTATACCAATCAAATTTTAGTCAACATTGCTTGATACAGCCCTCAGGGCGCACCTTCTGATGATCACTGCACTCCAAAATAAAAGCTTTTTGGAATAAAAATATTATTCCATAAGGGATAATACAATCCCCAAGTACTGAAAACGTTATTAACTCAAAATCGTTACCACCTGATTCTGATCATTCTTCAAATAAAGTTACGAATATTTTAATTGTGATTTTATCCCTTCTGTTAGAAAATACGTATTAGAGTTAGGTTTGTATAGAATAAAGCACACCCGAGAAGTTAAAATACCTGACGTTTCTATTCAAACAAAGAACACATTAGGACTACACCATGATAGCACAAAGTCTGCATTGTTGTTTATGGTATAAAGGCCCAGCAAATAAAAAGCACCACGTATTTTGCTAAAAAAGATAGAAATGTTCCAATTTTAAACATTTACAGCGTATTCTAATAATTGGATCATCCGTTACAGTTACCTTTTTCGCATTTAGCGTCTTATTATCAACCAGTATACTATCAAAAGAAAATCAAAAACACTGATTAGCTTCTAATATTAGTCTGAGAAGAAGCCCTGAAATGCAATGAATTTCCCAACCTAGGACACTGATTGACTCATTTTGTTCATAGGCACTTCATGTCAATGGTTGACTCCATTGTCCATTCACTGCAGATTAAATTCTCCCACAGTGCTTTAAAAAGATGTATTTTAGTCTACGTAATCAAATTATGCGATTAAGCCTGAATGAAACTTTTATAAAGTAACTGCTTAAAAATAAGAAGCATGTAGTGAAAAAAATCACTAACTGAAACGGGCAACTCATTTGGAACACATTGCATTATGAACAGTAGAAACATTAATATCACCGAGTCAGCCAGTGGAATTCCAACAAATATTTGACTTTGCAGTTCAATGAAATATGCATCAATGGATGATGATGTAAGTATTTATTCAATGCCATTGCTGCTGTTATGTTAATTATTAGAACCTAACCTAAATTATACTCTTCAGTAAGTTAAGCAAAATAAATCACAAGATCTGGCATATAAATTTATATTTATATGACAAAAACTGTCTGAAGTACTTGCATCGGAGTGTATATACTATACGAGCCTTATTTCCCCCTCTGAAACAAAATATTGAGCTGTGACCTCATGCTTTCTGCTCCATGCAAATTATAATGAGGTTTATCAAAAGCATAATTTGGCACGAGAGAAACAACATCAACGTAAGTTATAAGTCCCAGCAATAACGCCTGCATCTAAATAATCTCTGCCGCATTTTGAGTGTTCCAGTTTGCTCCACTGCTACTCTCCGGATTTTCCCATTCAGTAATAATAATCTCATAATTTCTGTTGGCATTCCTGGTCTACATGCGTCGAATGTCATTATCTTGATTAGGGCTACAAAATGTAGAGAGAGAGAGAGAGGGAGAGAGAGAGAGAGAGNGAGAGAGAGAGAGAGAGAGAGAGAGAGAGAGAGAGAGAGAGAGAAACAGTGGCTGTACGATGATGAGTTCCGCTCCCTGTATCGCTCTGCACCGCCCGACCCCACATTGTTGGTCAGTATCGTCGTCCTATTCAGAGTTTGACTAATACATTTTTGATGGCACACATTGCACCACCCTTTTTTCCATCCACAATTAACTATGCTAACCTTCTCTTCAACTCTGACAGGCAAATTAATATCTTCATCAGATTCTTATTATTTCCGTGTGACCTCGGTAATAACCGACAATCTTCTCGTACCGGTTTTCGTGTTCTTTGAGCTGTTCACTACAGGCTGCTGTACGAGGGAAGGAAATAGAAAACCCATAGCAACCCCATGACACACGTCTAGTGAGTGATTGTTCAGCTGCTAGACTATCAAGGAGTAGGCTACAAATCCCTATAGACTCCAGCACTCCGAAGCGAATCTTGAGCATTCAAATAAGCAAACGGCTATTCCAACGGTCGCCTTACTACATAGCAACCGAGGCTATTACCAACGGACTGGTTTTCTCCTCCTACTACTACTCCTCCTTCTCCTCCCCCATCGGCCCATCCAGCATCATTTAAGGATATACGTTAGACGGATTGCTAACTCCCATTGGGGTGCTTACAACCTCGTACGCGGTTGTAAATTTCTGCCGTCCAATGGTATAGAAGTGCATATGTCCTCGACTATGGGTTATAGACCCCTCTGCTATTGTACATTTTCAAACGAGGCCTAGCACAAGACCCGGTTCGAGCTGGTCTATCTCCCATATATAGACTTAAGATAGCCGTTGAATGAGAGCCGGGAGGAATAGAACCGGATTCATTCCTTCGTCGTTGACTACACGCCTCATTTGCATTTTTCTGGTATTTTCTGAAGAAAATAGCTCGACGCCTTGCAAAAACCTGATCGGTAAAACGGCCGGCGCATCAACCACCTCCTTATTCGCGTCTAATGCATTTTTAACTCAGGCTGGATCTGGTTCTAAACCTACTCATAGGCGGGCCTAGGACTGGTTTCTGAAAGAGTGCACCAAGTGGTGTGAGACGCTATCGAAGGGGGGGAAACTTAAGCCTTCATAATAGTCACGCAAATTGTGATAGAAGATTCATCTATAGATGAGCGGCCTGGGAAGGAAACCTGACAATCACCATGGTAATGCAGCTGCCCAACTGGGACTGTGAGAAATAAGCTGTGTGCTATAGTACAGCTATAAAGGACGAGTAATAGGACTTCAATATTTTTCTATGAGATATATGATAAGTGATGTATAGTCATTTCCAATAGTGTCGTAGTAGATGCCCATCAAGTTAGATATCTCCCAGACCAGTTGGTGGCCTTCTAGGACCTATTCTTCCTAGCTGCAGTATATAGCTATATGCCCTTCTAGATGGAGGTCAAAAGATAAAAACATTTTCTAAAGCAGTTTACCGACCCATTAAATTCTAATCTACTATATGCGTTCACCATCGAGAAAAATAAACTGGACATCTGTCTCACTCTGAAAAATTCAGAGCCACATTATGGATTAGATTTGTTAATAATTTTTAATGTTTTAAAAGCAAAATAATATTTCGCCTGGATACAAGGGTAGCCATATTGAACACATTATTTGATTTATTCACTTAATCTTATCTCACATAGGCCTACCGCATACAGTCATCGTCGCGGTTGCAAGTGCATAATTATATTTGAAAAAAAATATTTGTTTGCATCTAATCACTATAGACATTGGGTCGAATTTTCGTCCCACTTCTACTTACTGCTAACTTAGTAGTGCCAGTGCCAATACTGGTACTGCTAAGTTGTAACTAGCAATGGGACGAAAATTCCACCAATTGTCACTTAAATGACAATGTTTAATCGCAGCCCACTCACACTTCGACAACTATACTATAAAAGTTTAAATTAACTTATAATAAACTGCAATAGAATATCGACCTACCTCGAATACAGTAATCATATCACATCTATAGGGCAAAATTCCTGGCATATTTTCAGGATTTATAGAAATTAAAGCATCACATATAACACCTCTGGTACCACCTACTCAGTGTAAACTTCTTTACATGGCATATACTCTGTTCCCCGTTTGCCCATCGAAAGTTTGAAGCTTTGGCCATTCCTCCTTTACACGCCAGTGAAACGAACATTCTCTACACAAAAGCCTATCATTCTTACCCAAACTACACCTGGTCCTATGATGATGCCTAGACCAAACCCCAACCTCCCACATGAGCTGAAAATGGCCGCCGGAGACCAACTCGCATATGGAAGCCCCGAGCAAAAGGCGACGATAGCATAATATATCTTGGCAATCCGCCCCGCGGGCTCCTTCATGTAAGCATAACATATCCGCCATTAGTCATCGTCAGCTGCTCACCAGGGGTGGTGGTATAGTAGTGATGNGATGGGGGAAAGGGGGGGGGTCATCACTGGCCGGCCATGCCTTATTCGCCAGATGGGGAAGCTGCATGAATAGCCTGCACCTCGTTATACCCATAGACACGACCTGGGCTCAACTATAGACTGCCCCTGGCGCTAGTATTTTAATGCACAATCCCGTCCTGCAAGGGGTGGGGGGCTGGGATCTCTCCATTTTAGGCTGCGTCTATCAGTGATAGCCAGCCAGCGATGGTGTCCATACGCAAAAAAAGGTAGGCCTAGCGGTCGGAATAAAAATCCAGAAAGCATGCATGCACGAAAAGGATTCATTAGGAAGAGAAGCATTTCGAATCGTCCCGTAGATAAGAGATGGGCGAAGGAACGGGGCCGCGATAAGCAAGTGCCATTGGGCAGGTTAGGCCCGCATCGCCTGTGTGCAGCACCTGGTCCACTCTAAACCGTCTGCAGGACAGGTGGATTTCGCCCTGGGCCCCACCCCAATCCGGTTCTACCGCACTCAAACCGTCACCGAACGCCCAAATCACTTGGCTTTTGCACCTTCCCACCGGACTCTCTTTCTTTTTTTACGAGGGCTATTACCTCCATAGATTCTCATGTACATTTCTTATACGCTTTGGGCTTGTTTTATGCTGTTGGGGACGCTGTGCGTATCCAGCTTAAAATTTAGCGTCCATTTGCATTGGATCGACGCATGTGCACACGCTTCATGCAGTGCTATAAAGAGATAATGTGTAGAGTATATGTTTAGTCATTATGCTTTCTCGATCCTCGAAAGTTAAGACTCACATGCTGTTACTTTTATAACGACCCTTGGCAGTTGTGAAGTGCAACTTCAAATACTGCGATAGCTACATTATAAAAACCTCACAGGCATGTTTTCCTTCACGCCGGCGCTTGTGGACGCCTATAAGTCTCGTAAAATTCAAACTTGCTCAAAGTCAAATTTTTGGTAAGGGTTGGCCACTGTATTGATAATACTATAGTATTATTTCGTAATAATTATCATATTTTGAATATTTTCTAACAAGACAGTGTCCAAGTATATTCCGAACGATGGCCTCTGGACATTCTCCTGTCATTTTATTCCTTCAACTGGAAAAAAATATCAGTACGTATAACACCAAATAGCCACATATGAAAATCTTCAATTTTGCGTCCTGTACGGGTAAAATATGAACAAGCTAGCAATTAAAATGAATGTGCAGAATGAAGGGAAATGTGTTATAACTTATGTAATATTGAAAGAAAAGCTAACATACGTATAATAAATATCGTCTTTAAGTACGTGGAATTTTCTGTGTTTTCTCAACACTTTTGGTATAATTTGCATGATTACTTTAATTGTTTTATTTGTTATTCGACCATTTTCATTTTATGTACTGTAATTATTGTAGAATATAAGCAAATTATCACATCATTGAAAGAAACAGCACGTGATACAAAAAAATTGAAAGCAGATCTGAAATCAGAGCATTCAAATTAGGTTAAGCCACCCATCAAACCCCGGAAATTCGAAAGATTTTCCAGGGATAGTTGTGACGCACCAGTCAATGACTGCTCAATTTGTTAGGCCTGTACCTGAAATACAGGAGTTATTTCTCCTGTCTACAGCAGGCATGTGCTACGCCTAAATAAGATTCAATATTAAAACAGTTGTTACGAACTTAATACAGTACTTATATTCCTATTGTAATTCGCGGTACAAGAGTGTGCTGGAAAAGGTGTTGAAACGAGAATAGCACTACAGCAGTCCTGGAAAATATTTTAGACTATAGCTTGCAAAGCCGGTTCCTAACGCCGGAAATTTTATAACCTCCGTGGTATGGGAGGCTGTCATACTTGATACATTAAGTGCTTCCTTGGTCATTCTGAAAGTAAGTAGAAATTTCAAATTTCTAGGCCTCAGGATATACTGGTATTGACAGGGATTATTGTCCAACCCTCCACCCTCAACAAAAAAACAACTATGCGAATTGCTTTTGGCATGTAGTATTTTCTCATTCATTGATACACTATAGCCTATTGCCATATTGTCACATCTATACAGGGTGACTCTAAAGTCTGGATACATAGGTAATATCCTTGGATTGCATTGTTGGTTGCCAGTTGTGCCAACTTCAAGGGCCTACTCAAACTATACTGTCTGCCAACAATCTGCTAGTTGGCACAACTGGAAACCAACAATTCAATCCAATTACCTACGTACCCTGACTTAAAGTCACCCTGTACATTACGCCATAGGCCTACTTATGACAGGAATTTCGTAAATACTATAGGGCAAAAAGGCTCGCAAGCAGAGCATATGCATTGTTGCCTATAGCAACCGTACTGCTGATAGAAAAAGGATATCAGAATCTCCGGAGGTAGATGGCAACCAAACCCTATAAGGACCGCAGCACTTGTTTCTTGGAGCAACTGTATATAGAAAGCCCATCTTAAAATATACTATTTCTAAGCAATAAACTCAATATACCCTACAATATAACCCCGCAATGAAGGCCTGTAGCCTCTTAGTGTGGACATCATTTTCTATAGTTCTGGCTTTATTTAATTACCGAATTGTGATGGACTTTGAGAGTGGAAGGAAGTATAGGAAGAACCCAGCAGCAGGAAAACAGTCTCCAGGAAGGAGAAAACCAATCAAATCAGTATCCAAATGGAGGAAATCCATATTCCGACCCGGGGATCTAATATTCAGGACCTCAAAAGTATAGAAGGAAGCAACACTTTGCCGCCCTTACTTATCATACTCTACAAGCAGGCCTATATAGCAGGCCGTGCGCTAGATCCGTGCATGCACATAATGACACTCGATATTATGAGAAGATCTCATTCATGAGACGGTCATTTTTACTCAAAAACCAGGCATCGATAATTTTGAACTTTTGCATAAATGTATGGCTTTACCGAAGCAGTTTGGTGGAATGGATAAGGTGTCAGAGTGCTAATCGGGAGGTCCTGGGTTCGAGTCCCGGGGCCGGCAATCCTAACCGTGGTTTTCTATGGTTTCCCACGGTCCCCCAGGAGAATTCCGGGATTGCTTCCTAAATAATAGGCCACAGCCGCTTCCTTCCTTTCCTATCCTTGTCCCGTTCATGAGGATGTGCGGTGTCTGTGGGTGATTTCTGACCCGCATCTAGGGGATCATCTTGGCGAACGGGCCCCCTGAGGGACTGCACACGACCCCCAACTTGAGACATTGCACCTGCACCAGTGCCCCCCCCCCCCTCATTATCCCTACCCTGTCCCCTTGCACTGGAGGAAAGAAAAATAACACAAGAAAATTGATGGTGGTGTACTACCCCCCAACAGGGCCCATGTAGGCATATCACGGGGTAAAACAAATAAAAACAAATAAAAACAAATAAATGTATGGCTTTCGGAGATCCTGCATCCTGCAACAGTCTTCTTCGCTGCACATCGAAATCTCTGATTAATGATTAATAATAAAGGTGGAAAGGTGCTGACTCAATCTTTATGATGGTAATGTCTGTTCATTTTATTTTCAACCTTCGCGAAAAAGTTGCGCGCCATCTGTGTACTGTACCAGATAACTATATCCCTATATGTCTACCTCTAATGCTCATGTCTAAATGTAAAAAATATATTAATATTAGCAGTAAAGAATGTTTCGTCAAACGTATCCTGGCTATACATCTACCAGCACACTACTGTATTTTTTTAAACTTTTCATGGGCTTCACCATGGGCGAGTGCTGATGGTTGCATAGCGCCAGGATACGTTTGTCCAAAACTTTTTTTCTTCGGATGCTAGGTTCCGTGAATTTTTACAATCCATTATTTGGTTACATGTTTCATATGATTTGGGGAACAATAATTAACTTAAGTAGTCCTATAAATGATCAGTGCATAGTCCTTTTGGAGCTATCAGTATTAACTGTTCAGAAAACTTGGAAACACCTACATCGTACATCGTACTTATTTATAGCAACTAAAAGTATAAAATACATCTTCTTACCTAAAGCGATACAGTTCGAATAATCAGATACCTCTAAGTTATGTTGAACCTCAGTTTTGAATAAACCTGTTCTCTTGCAAAGGATATAGCATAATACTGGTGTTATCAATACCGGTACCTGTGATTGCCATAATAATAAAGTCTGCTGATATTGAATGCAAAATATGGAGTTTAAGGGAGCCAAAATAATAACAGATTAGCCATTGTAATGCAATATACTGGCTGAACAGGTTAAGACATGTTCTAATAATGTCATGCTGCATCAAATAGCATCGTTTCATGTATGCCTTGAAGGGAAATAGGTGCTTCGAAGCTGATGGCTCTGCGAGGATGGCTAGAGCCAGTAGGGGGTTGGTGATAAAAGCTGTCGTTCACGTGCCTGCCTCCCTTCAATGCAGAAATGAACTGGCCAGATGTTCGGTAATATATGACATTATCAGAGATTTCCTGATTGGGCAGTTTAGGGCATGTTGGTGAAAAATTATGGCATAAAAATTATTACACTAAGGGTTCTGTACTGTATATTTCTCACAGTATATCCATACATTATGTGTGGGAAGGGCCATACACTCTTATTTCTCCAGTGCATTAATTACTCAGTGGGCCGTATTCCTTCTTTTCCCATTTTTATCGAATTTCCGACTTTCGGTGTAAAAGCATTTCCGCTGTGATACATTTCACGGTAGACATGGAATGACAATATAGTATAACTTACATATTATTTATTCCGGTTCTCGAAGGTGAAAAAATGAAGCATAACTATCTTGCCATAACTTGCCTATTATTATGCAGAGATACTCAACCATACCATCCAAATACTGTAATAAATACTGTAGTAGCTACAACTGTTAGTAGGCTACTATTAAAATACCGTATTACCAATGCATAGGCATGTTTAGGCTTACACAGTTAGGGCAACACCCCTGAATAAAAATCAGTGTAGCGTGAAGGTATACAACGAAGCGTTGTCTATGTATGGAAGAAGTGAGTGTCAAGGTAATAACTACTGTCACAAAATGCACCATCACCTTCTAGCAAGACGAACATGATTGCCTTGTTATTGGATGCTCGTGATGTTACCATTTAACATTGATTATCTGGTCACACTGCTTCTTCCAGTATACTCGCCACCACTTACTCTTTCGTAGTGCCGTGATATTTACACGCGAGAGTTATTGTGACCGTGTAAATGTCTTTTTAGACTGGTACAGTAGGCTACAGTACGTATGACTACGCCTACTGCAACTTTTCTTGCACGTGTCTGATACCAAGTCGGAAAAAAGGTGATAATGATTTATACGTCTCAAAGAGCTCTTGCCAGTTATTGTAGCGTAATCATGATGAGGGGTTTGAGGACTATGCTTCGTCACATTTACGGAGGACTGGTTCCACTATTTTTTCCACCCTTAAAGCCTACTGTAACGTTTCAAAGTTCTCTCCTTTAGAATTTCTAAACCGACAGAGTGAAACTTGCCTGTAATGAGCCCTGGATATTTATTGCAAGTTTTCCATTACAAAATTTTTATTTGGTCTATGGGAGGATATTAAATGTATATTTCTGTGTATCATGTAATGAAAACCTGTTGATTACGGCAAAGTTTGGAGGAAAGGAGAACTTCCACTATACTGTGCAGGTTTCACTGTAATATACGAGTTAGAATTTGGCAGAACCGTATGAAGAGATTCAGTGAAAAAAAACTACGCATAATATATTGTATACGTACAACATACCTCTTTTNTGTGCAGGTTTCACTGTAATATACGAGTTAGAATTTGGCAGAACCGTATGAAGAGATTCAGTGAAAAAAATCTACGCATAATATATTGTATACGTACAACATACCTCTTTTCTTGTAGACGATAAGGCTAAACCTGAAAATATAGCTATGTCGTCATGAAAAGTCCGTATGCCCTACTCTCTAAAAAATAAGAGTTAAATTAACTCTTTTAAACCTTGAAAGTGGTCATTACCAAAAATGAGTTATAATAACTCTTTGCTGGAGTTAAAACAACTCTTTTAGTTCATTTCATCCTCCGAAAGAGTGAATGAATAACTCTTTCGGAGGATGAAATGAACTAAAAGAGTTGTTTTAACTCCAGCGAAAGAGTTATTATAACTCATTTTTGGTAATGACCACTTTCAAGGTTTAAAAGAGTTAATTTAACTCTAATTGAGTTTTTTAACTCTATTTTTTTAGAGAGTAAGCGGCATCAGAATCAACATTGCTGCACAAAATTCAAATAATTATATTGAAGCAGTGCAGTGCTTCAATATATATTTTCTGGGATGGCTTAAAAGCACAAGTTGAATTTTTACACTGTTTAACACACTCCCCCTCGTCATACTTCATCATTTAGCAAAAATTCTCCCCAATCCCACCCGTCCACGTTTCATTACGTCACCACTAACTCCAATCATTCGCTCCTGGACGGGGGTTCTTGCAAATGTTATAATTATGGCATGTTTTTACTTTTATCAGAGTTATAATTTTATATTCTACGTAATTCTCCACTTAAATTTATCTGTTACGCGCATATGCGAGATAATTTTACGCTTTGAAATTTCGAACCTTCTCCTTCAACGAGGTAAGCAAGTAATATACTGTAAATATTTACGATGAAGCAGTGCAACCAAAAAACTTTCAGCAAAACACCCTAAGGGATGAGATTCAAATCAAGCAATTGCATGCTGAATTTATTGAGATGTGTCGTAAATGGATTTTTGCAAGCTAAAATTGTTTCCATGTTTATTACATAGTACAGTATTACATTTCGAAATATCTGGACTAGATTACTCGCATGAGACAGTAACGAAGAAGTATTTACAACCAAAATTTTCTTATAAGTTTATTTCCTAATAATTTGTTATATCATACAATAACCGCATGAAGGGGTATTCACACATGGTACCCCTGTGAAATCCTTCTTTTTTGTGTAGGGACGTTTGGAGGAAGTAGTCATGCGTGGGTAATATTGGCGCTTTCTCTTAAGCTTATTTCTTTTCCTCGTCAACAATGGCTCGTTACTGAGATAATAGCCTTTTAAAACAATGTATAAAATATCTTGGAAGGTATGCGTCCCTCTGCGGGACCTTGCCTTTTGCATGTAGACTCATACTATAAGAAAAACGGAATAGCCTTAAGTCCTCCTATTCCGGGATAGAAGATGATAACGAAAGTTAGACCAGGGAGGAAGACTCATTTTCATGGAGGTCAAAGTTCATGAACTTTTGTTTCTGAAAAAACTAATTTTAAAAATTACCAAAACAAGTACAAATACAGATCATAGGCCTACTTCGATCTAACTTGTGACAAATTTCACATGACCTTTATTTTCCGTTTTATAGAAAAAATCGCAACTATCTCATTGTAACTCCGTGCTAGCCGAGATGCTATAGATCGGTCAACATAAGAACGCAACCGAGTGTGGCGCACAGGATGCTATCCTGGAATGAGAAGTGATCTGTGCGTAAGCACGATATAATCTGTTGTAGGTTAGACTTATTTCTGACACGGGCATGGCCATACAGATCACTTCTGATTCCAGTATTGCATCCTGTGCCCCACGGGGATGCACACTCGGTTGCGTTCTTATGTTGACCCATCTGTAGAGCATGACCTGCGCGGAGCCTCACCTTTCATATTTCAAAAATATAATTTTTGAAAATTACAAAAAAATGTACAAAGATACTACAAATATACGTCTGTAATAATAATAATAATAATAATAATAATAATAATAATAATAATAATAATAATAATAATAATAATAATAATAATAATCCGGGTAGTGCTTGACCTCATCGGAGGTATATAGCACGGACCTCTATTTCATACTCATACATACATTGGAACCTTCATACGTAACGCCCGGGCCCACGGGCAGGATGAAAGGAGGGGATGTGCAAGGTGCAGTGCAATGTCCGTATGTGGCCATTTTTAGTGAACTCCCCCGGGTGGTTTATTCTGTAGGAAATACCACCCGAAACGAAGCCAGAGGTGACCCAATGAACTCTGCACGAGAGAAGGGGGTGTCCCCGGCCTGGGATCGAACCCGGACCGTAACATCCGTGGGCGCATACGTTACTGCAGCACCACTCCGTCAACTGACACCAAGTATTGGTCTTTCTCTGGAGGCCAGAAATAGTTACTCGTATGAACACACTCTTGGTGCATCACATTCTGCATCACACCGTGTTGACATACGGTAGCAGTCCCCAAACTCACTAATGCATCATTTGGCGTAACAAAACCTTATCAGCTGCAATGCATGCCACGAACGATTCCGGGTTTCATATAGTGATGTTGACAGATTACTTTTATGGAATCCTCAAAGAGATAATATTATCTTCTCCTGGGAGTTTCAGGATCGAAGATCGGTTATTTTGTAGTGAACCAACTGGTTGCACTTGTCTGGGTTTTCACTGAAACTACATTTCATAATTTTCTTTAACAAACAGTGCAGGATACTTGCCCAGAACTTAATGGTCTGCTGGTATCAGAAATTAAATCCCACGCTCAGTAACAATGCACGTCGTCATAGTAAACCACACAGGATACTCGTCCTTTCACAGAACTGACAGCATCACTATATCGCTCAATCTATTCTACAACTGGAAAAATTAGATTTAGAAACATTTTCATGGCTACAATGAACACGTGAGCAACACACGTCCTACCTGATGGTTCCCGTCATTTTTGCCGATTCATCAGTCAGTATAGAACACCCGGTGAACACTGGTGGTAAATCTTGCTCATGATCTTATTTTAACAGCAGGGATTTTCAGTAATACTTCAGCCGGTCTCACTTTGAGTGGCCTAGGCTTTTTTCTGGACGGAGAGGTAAGGCTCCTCGCAGGTCATGCGCTGGGATTTGGGATTATTTTTTTCCCCACGAAAACGAAAAATAAAGGTTAGGCCCTATATGTTAAATTTAGTCACACGTTAGATCCAAGTATGACCTATACGTTTGTACTTGTTTTGGTAATTTTTTAAAATTCGTTTTTGATAAAAGTAAGTCTGACAATATATCTTTTATACAGGGTGTTCCAAGTATCTGGGTCACTTTTGAATAACTGCTATCGCCCGATAGCAGTTATTTTATATAGCTTGTTGTGCCCCGATTTAGTTGCCCCATTTTATAACTTCTGCTATATTCGACCCACTGGGGTCCGAATATAGCAGGCGCTATAGAATGGGGCAGCCCCCCCCCC
>KZ538814.1:645-29217 GCA_000934665.2 Catajapyx aquilonaris | reverse complement strand
GCCTACGGGGAAAGGCGTGAGCTTAGTTGCGCTCCCCCCCCCTCCCCCCACCCACGGTATAATGTTCTATTTGGCGCTGGCATCGGTCCACAGAGCCCGACTCGTTACGTTATGGCGGACGCGTTTCTGAACCGTTCTGAACCAACCCAAACTTGCCATTCAAATCTATTCTCCAAGGACGTGCTTCAAACAGATCCAAACCTTCAAATAAGGTAACCAGACTGTCAGACGCAGACGTCCCGAATTTTTTCAAGGGCCATTCGGTACCCTATCGAACCAGATCGAACGAACCACGGATAGACCCGTGTGTGGACCCGTGGTTCGAACAGCTGTCCGCCGTAGTGCTCCGTGGACGACGCCAGCGCCAAATAGAACATTCTACCGTGGGGGAGAGCGCAACTAAGCTCACGCATAGGGGGAGGGAGTTGCGAGAACTTATGTATATGGCCGTGGAATAGGGAAACTAAATCGGGGCACAACAAGCCACAAAAAACAAATGCTATCGGGCGATAGCAGTTATCCAAAAGTGACCCGGATACTTGGAACACCCTTCATAGACCCTTCTTTGTATTCGACATAAAATGCTACCTTTGCGACAATGAGATGAATAATACCAGATAAATAAATAAACACATTCTGGAGGTTTTTGAAGCTTTCCATTATTTTGCAAATAATGCCTGACCTTTTAACGCCAAGTGTCAATAACTTAATATACAGGGT
Source organism: Catajapyx aquilonaris (assembly GCA_000934665.2). Taxonomy (NCBI): domain Eukaryota; kingdom Metazoa; phylum Arthropoda; class Diplura; order Dicellurata; family Japygidae; genus Catajapyx; species Catajapyx aquilonaris. Next base: position 28,497 of record KZ538814.1, on the reverse strand, counting down.
GTCTCATCTTTTTTGTCCGAACAGTTATCGGAAACTTGCGCGTAGCTGCTACTTTTTAAGCGATGACTTGCAAACGGTGCTTTTTCGGAGGAACGGGGAATATTCCCTGCGAATCCTAGGTTGAAGTGGCATACGTGCTGCCCGCTGAAAATTGAGGGTCAAACCTGGAAAAAAGAGGGTCACACAGTCATGCCATGGGATGCGTGACCCTCTTTTTTCCCCATTCCCCATTCCTCCGACAAATCACCGGTTGCAAGTCACTGCTTAAAAAGTAGCAGCTATGCGCAATTTTCCGATAACTGTGCGGACAAAAAAGATGAGACCCTGTATATATATCCTGCTCTCTTCGTGGGACAAGTATAGGCTACAATTTTCAATTAGATTAAAAATTGGAGGGTGTTATGCCTTGGGCGATCTCACGTGGAATTACTCCAACCTCTTATAACCATGGTGTTTCACTATAGCCCCCCCNCCCCCCCCCCCCCCCGGCCCCCAAAGAACCAACTGTATTTTTCCTCCCACTCAACCTAAAACATGAGGTTTGGTTTAAAATGTACCTTAGGTCATGGGAATGTAGCACCTTACGCAATAAATGCTATAATATTGACCTTCAGCGACCTCCATGCGCACTCGAACGCGAAACTACGCGAATCTCCTTATTTTATAGCGAAGGTCCTCCCCACATATATCGACATCAACACTTCAACAGTCCGGATTGCTGCACTGATGTTTCTTTCCCAGTATTCTAACTTCAAGGCTTATTGTTGTAAGGGCAACTCTTCAAATATCCCCATTTGCGGCTCTTTGGCAGGTGGAAACAGAATACCCACAGTTTCTTGTGACAAACGTCGTAGTGACTTTTTCGGTGATCCCAGCAGACTGATGTAGGCTACTTTTCACTTCTTCGATTTCTTCTTCTTCTAAGTAAAGGAGGTCATCTACCATTGGATTGATGCAAAACACTCAGTTTGTCTGAAACATTATGATACACCATGTACGTATAGGCTATAGTCGCTATACTCTTGGCTTGTATACAGTACTTGTATGTGATCCTTCCAGCTTAGCTTTTTGAGCAGTAGGCTATAGGAGTATAGGGTATAGGGCTATAGGCTCTAGGATAGACCTAACAAAAATGTGGGAATTCCAGAAACATATCGCGCTATTTCCCAAATAAGGGCGGAATATGTGATTACCAAATGGGTGTGGAATAGAGGGAATAAGGGTGTTGGTCAAAAGACTCATTATAAAACACGTTCGAAGTTATATTCTCCGCCGTTCCTGGGAACAACGCAATGTGCTGGCAACATCGTAATGTCTGTGGGAATGTTAGAACATGTCATTAAAATGCGATGTTACGGCTTGAAATTTAAAAAATAACTATACTGTGAATAAATTTGACACTGTTACTCATTGCTAATCATTCTGTGTTTCTGAATAGGACCCATAGAGACGACCAACCCCTATTTTTTTACTGCCACTCTGAGGCGAAGACGCCTCGAAAAATACGGCTTTATAATTGAGCAAATGCAATTTTTAAACTCTTAACGGGGTTTCGCAGGACTAGTTCATGTAAATTATTGTAACATAAAGCTGTAGTTTACGTTCTCAGTAATGTACGAGTTATACACCAAAAAATGGAGGAATATTGTAACGGTGTCTTGTTCTCCTATATGAGTAGTTAGAAAAATCGGAGTCCCATGCCACTACGGATATAGTAGACCAGAGTCCCACGCCAGATGATTTAACGAATTTTAACATGATTTTCACGATTTTTAATGTTAATTTTACGTAAATAATAACCATTATTTCGTTGAGGGAAAAGTTGTGTATTGTAGGGGATTATCTGGCGTGGGACTCTGGTTTACTATACAGTATATCCGAAGTGGCATGGGACTCCGATTTTTCTAACTACTTATATGTGTAACATAACAGCTTAATACAGTACGTAACAAAATAATGGGCGTTCCTTTTCCTACTCCGATCAGCAGATGCGCGAGTTTTTAAAACGCCGACAAACCCGCTTTTTATGAGCTAAAGAAAAGGAAAGTGCGATTTATTGCATTGGAGAAAATGGAGCATGTTAAATGGAGCATTAGTGTACATTTGTCTTAATATGAGGACTCAGAGGGGATTAGTGCAGGGCATGCATGCGACTTTCACCCTTACTAGTTTTTGAGATACGGTGTTTCTCCTTCTGACGGCAGGGCCAGAATTTGAAGCCACCGCCACCATTTTCATGGTGGTTCATGACTACTACGTACATGCTACTGTTTAGACGGTAATAAGATCTGGCCTACCTTGGGGACTTTCCGGGTATGAAACATACCACTCTTATCCTCTTTCTGCTGGTACTTTGGTTCATTATTTTCTTGCATTACCTACTGTAAACCAGAATCCATTTTAAAACCCTTCTCCCAAAGGCAGTGCAAATGATTTTTAATTTTCTCAGGTGCGGTATGTTTTTCGCACTTTGTGCCTGGGACTTGCCTTTTATTTACAATTGAATATACGTATCATTATTATCCCGTGATGACCACCACTTCTTTTAGGAGTTTGGGGAGGGAGGGAAGGATTTACGACTCATACTACTGTACTTAGGAGGTTATTAATACCGGAATACTCGTATTATCTGCGACTATTAAGTAGATTAGTCAATTCTTTTAAACTAATGCAAGAGAGTTTAGGCAGCTAATGAAAATAAGGTCCAACTTTCTGTCAATACACCGTAATAGGTTGTGGCTCGAACTTAAGTCAGTCGGAATCAGTAAGGATGGTTTTAAAAATATATAGAAAGTGCTATTTACCAGAGCGGTTTAAACACTTATAATTTCCATTAGTCACATTTAACTTCCCCGTTACAACAAAAATATTGCAATTGGAAAATTTGGTATGAAACTCATGGCTTACATGAGACAAAAATTGCTCTAGTACGTATGTGGTTCTGGTGGTGTGGCCAGTCTATACTTCCTCTCTTGCCTCCTTTCTGACTGACTCGTCTTAACATTTTTGAGCTTTCATACCTCTGTCTAATCGAATGTTAAAGGAAGGGGAGCTCTCCTTCTCCAATACGCGTATGATAAGAGCAACGTTCGTTCTCTCCTTTTGAGCTTGGAAATTCCCATGGCATGCACATATAGGCTTACACGGGTTGTAATTGAATATGATCTGATATCATCAAGAGGTCAATGGGTCTCACCTTATTCGCGTGGATTTTCGGGTTCTTCGGTTTCTTCCCACTGTCAAAACCTTGTACTTCCTTTTACGGTGTCGTACAAATATGAAAGCCTTTCCATGATTCCTGGTGTAGGTTAACCTCAATTTTTTTACGTAGCCTAATAACATTATAACAATACTAATATTGCAAGAGACAATATGATGTCACCGACGTGCTGCGACATGCCGTGTATAGCTATTGTTGCTTTATTAAGTCACAATAACCCATTCATTGGGCCGGATGATTGGGTTCATGCTGCAGGTATATGATGCTGAAAGGGCGTACACTACCTCTCGAGTAAATGTACTGGAGGCTATAATTGTGTGAAATACGAGTACAATATAGTGGTTTTGGTCTAAAATGTGCAATTATAGCAACTTTGCCTTTTAAATATTAAACTTATAATACAGGGTGGACGGAAAGTTTCGGACCCCCCCAGGTTTTTTAACCCTGCTTTTCAGGCAGCATCTTTTCACATCTTTTAAAAGTTCACAAGCAGTTCTAATGTACACTATCTTTTGAAGAATAATCTTGAGAACGTCTGAGCACCTTCGCTCTCGCAATTCCATTAATAACTTCGCCTCTGTGACTCACCTAAACATCCTCTCTGTTTTGCGTTTATTTCGCTTGTTGCCTTGGAGGACCCCTGGTCATATTCTTCGTCAGGTAAGGTTTTTATGACCCTTTTCCATGAGTTCCCCTTCATGCAAATGTTGTGAACTCACTCCTGACCTTATTTTTCGCATTGGTCCATAACCTGGTCCAATAAAAATTTGAAAATGAATGCATGAAATGGCGGACCCGGATGCATTACTTTCTAATTCTCACATTGGTACCATCGCATTTGTCTCCATTTTTACTTTAAAATAATTTCTTGGTGCGAAAGGACGTGAACGAAAGGATGTGTCATGTTGATTAATTTACCAAGGTAGGACTGTTTACTGTCCTTTCCCACCAAAAAATTATTTGAAAGTAAAAATGGAGGCAAATGTGATGGTACCAATTCGAAAGTAATGCATCCGGGTCCGGCATTTCATGCATTCCTTTTCAAATTTTTATTGGACCAGGTTAATTATGGACCAATGCGAAAAATAAGGTCAGGAGTGAGTTCACAACATTTGCATGAAGGGGAACTCATGGAAAAGGGTCATAAAAACCTTACCTGACGAAGAATATGACCAGGGGTCCTCCAAGGCAACAAGCAAAATAAACGCAAAACAAATAGGATGTTTAGATGAGGCACAGAGGCGAAGTTATTAATGGAATTGCGAGAGCGAAGGTGCTCAGATGTTCTCAAGATTATGCTTCAAAAGATAGTGTACATTAGAACTGCTTGTGAACTTTTAAAAGATGTGAAAAGACGCTGTGAAAAGTAGGGTTAAAAAACCTAGGGAGGTCCGAAACTTTCTGTCCACCCTGTAGTATAGAAACGATTATTGACTCACAATTGGATATTCATTCACTTGTCCCGTATTTTGGGACAATTGTGATTACTCTGTCAGTTCTTGAAGAGTGTGTGCACAGTATGGGTGTACCCGAGCATCGCCAAGTGTCCTTCCTGGAAATTATGCGCAATTATTTTGCATCTGAGGTGATCAAGGGGATTCGTAACATATTCACGCTGTATATGAATAAAAGTGGAAAACTTAGGAATGTTTCATCCTTCGCTTTCTTCATCAGCCATTGGGGTTGACTGTATGCCATGTTTTTTACACCAACATCAACACCACAGCTGCTTTATAATATACAGTATTATTTTTATGACAAGACATTTGGTCGCTGATTCTTTTAGCTCTTGCAATTTTGTATTTTTTCCTGGGTGTCTCCTTCTTAGCCTTCAATCCACGAACCTTATTTTTATTAGCACAGCAACCCAATACTTACGAATGTTTCATTTTAGACCCTCCTGAAACACTTTCCGTAACTTTTTAAGCTCTGGTTCCCCCTGTGATGGACGCCTGGGATTGTTTGTTGGAAATTTAGAAACAAAACCACTATGTTCCTTATGGTATTAACATGTCTTTTGCCGAATGTCCTTAATCTGGAAGGAATATCGTGTACTGTACCTTCACTCCACAGTGTCCCCAGCTCATAATTTTCATAACTTATAAGAGGAGCTCCCAAGCAAAATCAGCCATGATTCTTCATGTTGTCCTCTACCTAATACCCAAATACAATATGGTGTAGCACAGCCAATTTTCAGCTCTCTAGTTTGGAATTGGGTTAGAATTATCTAACCATACAAACTTTGGGTTTTTAGATTATATAAAATAATGATTATGAGGCAGGTTAGCACCTCCGCTAATATACAGTATGCAGATACTAATTCTTGCCTCGAATGACATGTTTATAGTGCTGCATATACTATAGTCACCAAAGGATTACATTTGAGACACTTTCGTAGGCCTATTTTAATGAATCTCGAGATTGTGAGAAAATTGCAACATTCGAATTTTTCAGGAGGAGCAAAAAAATTCCTGCCATGACTTGCATACTATTTTGAGCACACACTCTCGTTAATGTATATAATTTGTGCAGCAATAATGCATCAAGCTTGTTGCATCAAAAATAAATTGTAGATTAGATGATATATAGCCTGAATGCACTGCATTAATGGCTATGCACAGACATCGCCACCTGTCCAAGAACGAGCGGAATTAGGCGTCTGTGGGCTGCGTCCAAAATACTTGGACAGCTCAAGATATCGCGGTGAATTCAAACGATTGCTACAAAGATGGACCACAGCCTGCGGATCACAGATATATCTGTGAGATGAATTATTATAAGGCCATTGCGATTCCTATCAATGAATTGAGGTTGTGAACCAGTTATTACACGGACCACGCGAATGCCTGTTAATCCACCGCGATATCTTGCCGTCTATACAGCGGTCTCGTGAGCAGTCTTGATATCAAAGTATTTTTGGACACAGCCCACCGCCGCCTAGTTCCGCTCAATCCCGCCAGGTGGCGATGTCTGTGCATAGCCATTAATGCAGGGTACTGTATGTGGTGGACATTTGCCATTGTCATTTTCACCCACCAAATAGTATTTGGTGGGTGAAAATGAAGGAAAATGTTTGCATAACACCTGTAGTAGAGATGACAAGTCTGCCGGGAGGGGAGATTCCGGGAAGGTGGAATAGGCTGCCAAATTTTCTTGCCATTAAATAATCTTGGCCACAGGTAATTCAGAAGGGTTAATCTCCTGAAAGCGCAATAGTCAACCTCGGTAATAATGTACAACGCAGCAACGGAAGGCTTCTGATCTACAGTATTAGCTTCTTTCACCATATACCCATTGCTAGGTATATAAACGGGTGTCACTATACATGCAATGCCACTATACATGCAGTAGTTCAAAATTCCGAATATTGGACACGTTTTCACTTCAGCCCTTCAATCAATAAGAGTGAAACATATAGAAGGAATTCAAGGTGCTGCCCAAAATTAAGCTCAAATTTTAATCGATAACTATGGAATTTATATTTCGTTTATTTAAAATGTTATTGCTGTTATAGACATTGGGGGGGGGGGAATGCTTGTATATATAGAAAGCATCACGTCCTGTCCCAAAAAAAAGGACTTTCCGCCATTTTTGCGCATCCATCAGTTTGGTGGCTTTCAATAGGCGAGTCTAAAAAAAAGTGTGGAAACGGCTTACACATTAGAGGGTCAGACTAACGGCCAAGTAATAGGTAGGTCACGGAACTTGTACTAAAGTGATCATCTAGCTCGTGGTTAAAAGCAAGTTCTTATCTCCTTTATAAGATTGTTCTTGGCAATAGAAATGGAGAAATGAAAGTTCAATTATTATGACAAAAACAAGCTATATTACATCATTCCAAGGCTAAGTACTGTTTTAAACCGTTAAATAAAAGATTTTCACAAACATCAAATCAGCCACGTGACGGAGCTTATTTCTGGCTATCATTTTACACAAACTCATCATGTCCATTGAATCATTTTGTGAGTCATGGTATACCAGATTTTGTGAGCCAATGCCGAGCACTCTCGCTGTCAAGCCTACGATATTTCATCGTATATTTCATCGCTTCTTGGTCATTTCCAATATTCTCTCCTGCCAAAATTAGAGGTCACCAAGGTTGTGCATGACATTATTTGATCCACCGATGGAGAAGTTCTTGAATGCCAATTTTTTACGATGGGTGATTCTTATTAGAACCGAACCCTAAAATTTCCTTATATCTCGTAAATAAGCGGACGAAAATCTATCAAATTTTTATGACATGTACCTTCAACGTCGCTGAGAAAATGACATCACAGCAAGTGCTGGAAACTCAAAACCTCACGATTTGGGACACCAACAATCCTTGAGGGTCACACGTATCACCACCTGTCCAGAAGAAATTTGGAGTTTGGTGCTCCACATCATCTGGAGTGAGGATCATAGTCCCCATTTCCTTCCGAGACGGCTTGATGATGTGGAATTGGCACAGGGTTAGTTCCAGCAATATGGCACGACATGTCACAGGTAACATGAGTCAATGTCGACAACAAGGTTTGTTTGAAGACCATAATTATATCATTTCCAAAAAATCTCTGATATCACGAGCCCAACAGCGTGTACAGGAACAAGCTACGTTATGATTCAAGCCTTACAGAAAAACATTACTAATTAAATGCCAACATTTAATGTGCGTTTACATGTGACCGATGTCTTTGCCGAGCGATAACAACGCGGAGTAACCCGAGTAACCAATTGTTTGAGGCGAAAATCGATTGTTACTTTCACTTCAAACAGTATTGGTTACGTCACTCGGCGATGACTTCGCTTCGCTTGTCAAATCTCTCACATGTAAACGTCGCTTGATGCTGCAACATTGAGACTCACTCTAGACAACTTGCACAGCCGCGTTGACATGTGCTTTCCATAACATGGCGGCCACTTCCAGCACTTGCTGTAATGTCATTTGCTCAACATCATTGTAGGTACTGTGGGGCTCAAATAGTTTAGGCCACTTTATCCTGGTCTTGAAGCAACCCTTCACACACACTCGTGCTCAACGTGAGGCCTGTGCGAAGGGTTGCTTCAAGACCAGGATAAAGGGGCCAAAACAATTTGAGCCCCATATAGTACGTGTCATGAAAATTTCGTTGATTTTCGTCCATACGTTTACGAGATATCAATTTATGGTTCGGTTCTATAAGAATCACCCTCTATAATACGCTTATAAAATAGGGCGGTCCATGTCCGTAGTATATTCGCTGTAAGCTACATGGCTTTAAGCAATTACTTTGGAGTACCTACTTTTAGTGGTTATTATACAGGGTTGAGCAAAATGTATGGCATGATTTGAATCACGTGGTACGGTGTTGCTGTTTGCCCATGCATGGGATATGGGCATATGCTGGATCGTGGAAGGTGTGCCATTTGCAAAAATTGCATCCGGGTCAGCAGACCATGGTGCCTTCGTCGTGGAGATATATTTTCAAAATAATGAGCCCCCCACGGCTGTATAGTGCTGTATACAAAGGAATTTTCGTCGCCATTTTGGGCTGGGATGTCAGGACAAAGTTCCTGACCACTGGATAATCATAAGGTGGGTGAAGCAGTTCCGGGACACTTGGACACAGCATCGTGTCTGGACCAGAAAATCACTGGACATCTAAGGACACATCAGACCTCTCAAGGGGTACGGAATGTGCTACTCCGAAATCCACGGCGATTGTCCATTAGGTAATCCTTGGCATTAGGAATGTCGGCTCTCTCCCTGTGCCGCAGCATCCATGATGACCTACACTTTCATTCTTACATGTTGCAGGTCATGCAACAATTGAACGTACAGGACAAAGTGGTCCGAAGAACTTTCTTGGAAAGGTCGATCGCCGGGGACTTCGGAGTAGCACATTTCATTGTAGGGTCCGCTGTGTCCTTGGACGTCCAGTGATTTTGTGGTCCAGACACGATGCTGCGTCTAAATGTTCTGGAACTGCTTCATCCACCTTATCATAGATTGTCCAGTGGTCAGGGGCTTTGTCCTGACGTCCCAGCCCAAAATGACAACGAAAAATCCTTTGTACAGCTGTGGGGGACTCATTATTTTTAAAATAAATCTCCATCACGACGAATGCGATGGTCTTCTGAGCCCGATGCTATTTTTGCAAATGGCACACCTTCCACGATCCAGCATATGCCCATATCCCGCGCATGGGCAAACAGCAACACCGTACCACGTGATTCAAATCATGCCATACATTTTGCCCAACCCTGTATAAGACAAGTATTACAGTAACTGCTAATATTTGGCCAAATTGAATCCCTTATCCAAGCTCTGGATTAATTGTAGTAAATCGTCGATTGCAGGTATAGCAATGGCTGATAAATCAACCACTGTCACAAGCGAGTGTCATTCAAAGGCATCCCATTGGTGAACTTAGGTCCTGCAGGACCTTGGTGACCAAATTGGGGGACTCTATAATGAGAATTGAAAAATATTTTATGGTTATTCTCGTGTTCCACATTGTTTAGTGCAAGTGGGTTGGTGTTCCACTTTTCTTTCCTGACATTTTTGTTGCTACATTTGCACCAGCTTTTTATTAGTCAGATAGAAGTCTAGCAGAGCTACGAAAAGCTATAAGGTTCGTCACTCTAAACATGCAGCTTTTCGAATAAAAAAACATGTGCCAAGAATTAGCCTACGTTATTCCAACCCTCGTATTATGATAATTTTGTATGGTATTCCTGCATTGAGATTTTCTTCCTGAAAAATATTACAAAATATAACCTAATCTGTCAGAAAATTTGTCGTATTATACTGTCTTCTCAAGTGATTTGCAAATTTTATTTTTATTAAAACATGTCATATACTGATGCCAGACAACTGGTATCTGGGTCCTTTTTTGAGGTGACTTTTTCTCTTCACAATGCAATGATACATCTTCCCGGAAACTTTTCCATTTTGCTAAAAATAAGATGCGGCAGTTGGTTGATGTGCTTGGTAAAACGAATGTCCTGTGGATGTCGCAGCACTGTCATGGAAGATCGCTGAACGGACATGATGCACAACTTACCTTTTATTTTAAAATTGCCTTTCAATGTCCTTCACATGCGACCTATAGTACGTATTTGAAAATTAGGCGCAAATAAGTTGCCCTTATATACGGTGGATGCACCAGTATCTCGGCTCTTTGTGTGGATAACTTCAATCATGGTTTGAGCAGTGTGTGATATGAACTGTGACGCCAGCGCCATTAGCTTTTCCGTATACAAGATGTTCATTACACGATCCGCCAAAAAATTATGTGAAGCTGGCAAGCAAGTTCACAAACTGGTACGCAACAAATACTGTCCAACTCTTCTCAGCTATACAATGGGTGTTTTGGTATACAGTATAAGTTTTAAACGTGTGAAGGGGGTAACCTATATAGCCTCCATGTTCTTTAAAAAAACCCTTTTATATAGATGCCCGGATTCCATAGAGTACCTTTCCCATGGTTTGACTTCCGTGAATGTGTCGGTTATGGAATGAGTGTTTGCATGTGGGAGTGAATTGTGCAGCTATAGCCACATTGCCTAAGGCCTAAGCAATCCAAATCTTCCAGTCCTGCTTGCAAGGGACAGACCTGAACTAATATTCAGATTAAAGATTAAATGATTTAAGCTATATTTATAGTTAGGTAAGCATCTGATAGCATACAACAGTGTGAGAAGGAATTCTAATATTTCATTTACTAACGTATTTGATTTTTTTTCCATAAGCCAAAAAAAATCGTCAGAATGTTTCATCTCGCCGTGAAACAACCGCACAACTATACAGGGTGTATCTGAACTCAGTGCCCCGGCGTATATGACTGCCTTCCTAGCCACCAGAGGATCTGTTTAAGTATAGGAGTCATTATGTCTGGCCGCCGCATTACTGAGATAAATGCCCGCAAACATGTAGTACAAAATATCCTGTCGGTTAGGCCACCCTTCGAACCCTCCCCCAGTCAGAAGGCTCTGGAAGGTCTGGGGGCCGGACTTTGTTGGTTTGTTGCCCACAGGTGGTAAGGCCTCTTTGGCTAGTTACACGAGAAAATTACATTTAAAAGTCAGAAGGAGCGATTAGGCCAAAATCTCTAAAGAGTGTATCTCAGTAATGAGGCTGCCCAGACATAATGACTCCTCTACATAAGTTGATCCTCTGGTGGCTCGGAAGTCAGTCATATACGTCGGGGCACTGAGTTCAGATACACCCTGTATACATATAGGGACTCTCATAACAATACTTCTGCTAAATATCATGCAACTATGTTAGTACACTCCAATTCATTATCATCAGCATGAAGGTGATACTCATAACATAAATAATATCCAATAACCCCATGCAAAAGGTACAATATTAAAGCCATATTCCAGGATGAAATGAATATTTGTCACGCTAAATGGGCAATGTATGCCAACACGTAGATGTGCTGACAGTGTGCTGATTCACGCGAAGGAAACCAGAAGTAGTGATTTTCAAATAAAAATTACACCATTGCATGCATCATAGATATTAAAGGCTGCCTTTAATATCTATGGCATGTATTTTTTTAAAGTTGGCCAAGCCAATCAAGAAGCTGATGCACATGCATATAGGAAGGAAGAGACCATGGCCTACTTTACTACAAAATTCTGAACAAACACCAGGTATAGCAGTTTTTGCCAGAAACATTTATGGCATACCTATATAATCTAAATATTGAGCTCAATAAACATGTATTCTAAATATAACTTATACATGACTAGATTTTCCAAACAGATGTAATCATGACGAGGGCGGAAAGTTTTCCCATGAGATTTTAAGGGTTCATTAAGGAGAAAAATGCACACACACCTTGTTTATATTTTTCGTGACATGCAGTAACAGTAACTAATATTATTGATATTGAAACAAGAAATAATAATGATAATATCTCACAAATATTCGATTTGACACTTGAAAAATCACTTGGAAAAACCTTGCGGCCTCTTCCCATAAAGTCCTCAGTAATTTTCTCTAAGATGCTTATAAAAAAGGTTCCATGCACAAGAAAAATAAACATTTCATATATTTATGTGTAAAGATATTATAATTTACACAGACGCACGTTAATAAGAGTCACTCTCTTATCACAAATATTTCTGAAGTTATATAGGGCTCAATAACTTCACCATTCGCTTCAGGTATAGGGAGATCCAATCGCCTATTCTTCGTGGTAATAACAAAATAATGTATTATCAATATAGGAATTGGGGCTTTAAGGGTGGGATAAAGATCCCGGCGTTATGGAGGTTGACATGTTAAATGTCGGGGCTAATAACTCCGTAATTACTGAACAGAATGACATGAAATTTTTTACACAACACGACACAACAACCCTTGTCACGGCTATGTTGAGCGAAACCTGTTTTAGGGATTCAGTTAATTATGAAAACCACGAAACTGAGAGGAATTTGAAGGCATGTGAGGAAATAATGTCCTGCGAAGAATAAGGACCAAATGAGCAAAATCGCTCAACATAGCAGTGACAAGGGTTGTTGTGTCGAGTTGTGTAAAAAATTTCATGTCATTCTGTTCAGTAATTACGGAGTTATTTGCCCCGACATTTAACATGTCAACCTCCATAAGCGCCGGGATCTTTATCCCACCCTTAATTACGTTGTAGATGTACAACGTAATGCAAAGCAATGCCGTAATGTACAACGTAATGCAATATTATTGCATGTGTAGGGGATAATATACCGAAGGCATCACACCACTCATGCATTCATGTTTGAGGGCCTGTAGAATATTCCATACATTGTAACAGAGTCGAAACTCACGCCTTAATTAAACCTGAATTCCCAAAACTGGAGCATTTTGGTTTCAGAGTAGGCCTACCTAAATCAATTTCTGGCGTTACTAACCACCCAATGTTTGAAACACCAAAGTGATAAACCTTAAGGACACCCTGGCATATTATTAACTATAGAGACAGTAGAAAATTTCACGATTCTCGCTCTTGCTGGTGCCATTGAAGTGGTGTCTTGTCTAAGGAAGCGAGCAACAATCTCACTTGTCAGTATATAACAACAGTAGCTCCATGCCTCCATCCATCACTCCTATATTTTTCTCGCATATCAATAATACATGCATCCATGTGTAAGCCCACAACACCAACATTAACACGAAATCAATCGGACAAACCCACCCTGTAACGGAACCCTTATCATCTTGATACAATAATATTTACTTGACTCCTCCCAAGTCCCAGCATGCCCCTTCACTGTTGCATGCATATTAAATATACTTTCTCACGCCTTCTCTGTAAGTATACTCACTCTACACTGCAAACTCGGCGTGCATGAAATTTCTGATAGGCAAATAAAGCTGGTGAAGAGTGAATAAAATGCACATTAATTTACTGGAATTATTTACTTTCTTTAACTTTTACATAATTTAACTTTATTTGCCTTTCCAAAATTTCATAAACCCACAGTTTTCAATGTATCAGTATATATACGTACACAGGCGATTCCTGACTGACTAATGACTGTAGCCTCCGGATGTACGCGCCATAAGGTTTTTAATTTTTAATTTTGACATTAAATTTTTTTGATTTAACTGTGATAGTACACACGTAGTGTGGTCTGTAATATAAAATAGTGGTTAAAATATTATTAGTAGCGTGTTAGTCCTTCGCATAGGAGCTAGATGGGTGAGAAGGTGAGCCCAGCATGTGACGACTTTTTTAAAAAATCACGACTTTCAGGCCGTTTGCTTTTTCTCTTAGGAAGTGGTAAGCACCAATATGTCAATTATAAAAACTACGTCGCAAAAAGGTTGATGAGTGTTACAGTGAGAGGAAGAATCACTTCCAAAAGTTTGGGAACCACTCGTAGGCTACACCTTTTTTGTTGTTGTGTTCGGATGTGGTGAATAGGAACTAAGGGGCTCAAATTGTTTTGGCCACTTTATCCTGGTCTCGAAGCAACCCTTCACACACACACACACACACACACACACACACACACACAGCCTTCTCTTCACTAAGGCGTGGGGACGTGAAAATTCAACTTTTCGAAGCGAGTGTAAACTAACCTAAACTAACCTAACCTAACCTAACCTAACCTACCCTAACCTAACCTACACTAACTAACTAACCTAGACTGAGAAAAATTGACTTTTGTGAAACCCTACAACTGAAAATAGTGGGGACATGTCCCCACTAATTTATACATGTCCCCACTCTAATAGTACAGTGTGTGTGAAACACTGTGGGGACCGAGAAATGTCCCCACAATGCGGACTAGTCCCCACAGCTTCAGTAGAAACACAGACCTCCGTCCCCACACCTTATTGAAGACATGAACACACACACACACACACACATGTTATAAAGTGCTATCCTTGTGAGGGTCTGGCAAAAATAAAAACCTATTTTTTCACAGTAAAAAGGAGGTCTTGGTTTGATTTTCCGCCATCCTTGTGAGGACTGTGTACATTATGAGGGCCTGAAAAAAGTCCTCGTAAGGTTTTCGGTCCTCACAAGGATAGGGAACTTGCGAAAAATATCCTCACAAGGATAGCAATGTCTGATCACACATCACCGACACAGACCTGGAAACTGAACTTTTCATAGCGAGTGTAAACTAACCTAACCTAACCTAACCTACCCTACCCTACCCTACCCTACCTACCCTACCCTAACTAACCTAGACTGAGAGAAATGGACTCTTGTGAAACCCTGCAAAACGAAATAGTGGGGACATGTCCCCACTGTAACGGTGATATTCTCGTGGGTCAAGCTGTGGGGAACGAAAATGTCCCCACAATTGGGTCAACGTCCCCAGAGTTACAGTAACACACCTGTTTCCGTCCCCAGACCTTATTGAAGACAAGACCACACACACACACACCTGCTCAACGTGGGGCCTGTGCAAAGGGTTGCTTCAAAACCAGGATAAAGTGGCCAAAACAATTTGAGCCCCATAGAACATGGGATGAGGAGGGGGACTAGTGGTATAGAATCCAGGGGAAAAAACCAGATTGTTTTATAAAGGCCTCCATTTTTTTCTTTTTGCGGGGTCACGTACAATTGTGTTTTTTTAAACCTGCATTTTTACAATAGACGACTATACATACAGTATAGGAAACTTTTCATTTATTTAACAGCAGGAGTTTGGTCAAAATGGCAAAAAATCACTCGTCTCCGTTTTCCTTTCCAACATTTCACTGAAAACTGCACAATGTGCTGTGTTACAGATGAAATTAATTTTTTGTACTCCGCAACACTATGTCTAATGATAATCCTTTTAACTATTAAGTTTAGTAATTTTATTTAAGTTCTACAAAATTACTGAAATATTTGCTTGGCTCCTATTGCTGGTCTCTGGCCCAATCCCTTCAGAAATCTGATGTTGCAATGACAGGAGTTTTTGAAAATAGGCACCATTCTATAACCTAAAGCAGTTGTCATGACTGACCGCGGAATTCTCATTTTCCTGGAATTTTTGAAGGTGATAATAACGTTTTGAGTTTTTAAACAGGCAATTCTGTAATGATTTGATAATGGACATAAAAGCCAAAATATTCCCAGAAAAGTTTGTCTGTATGCATGAAAAATGTAATGCTACAAAGAATAATGTCGTCCTTTTGGGAAAAATGAGGGGTTCCGACAGACAAAATGTTCAGCTTTTTACAGTACTAGGAGAGTGTAACATAGGTTATAGTGAAAATTGCGACGAATAAGTTGTGTGAGGAAAAATGACGATAGGCCTAGTCAGTTAAACCAATTTATTCTGGAAGTCCTGGCCCACCATATTATTTCAAAACGCCCACCCAACCTAAGCTCGAACCTCGAAGACAGAGCAACAAGGCTCCTATGAAGACGTGGATTGTCATGACATAAGGACAACTCCTTATGCTCGAATAATTGTGTCCTCTCTGGTCTCCAGGTAACGGTATATGATCAATTGTGGCCTTTCCGCTTTCCCCGGTAGGTAATGTGTCATCATGGGGAAAAACAACTTCTTTAGTTAATGCGCATTCATTTAACCCATTTCAGAGCCTGACAATCAGGCTGCAGTAGATGGCCCGAGAGATGGCCAGTATTGATTTGGGCCTTTTTCATACTGCCTATGCATTTTGGGCTCTTCTTCATAGCACGTTTCTACTGTATCCGATGGGGATGGGATTTATTGGAATGTTGCAGAAATGTGCACACTCACCCCTCCATGTGGAGAAAGTTTTGCTGCCTATAACTCAATTTAGTCTAAAATTTAACTCTCTCCCTTTCCTTGTCACAGACTCAAATATACTTGGACAAGTTATAAGGTGATATACTGTATTGTGGTGAAGAGACTGACATTTTATGCACCTGTAGTTACCGTACAATTCATCATTTATGACAACTGCCAGAGAGTCCTTATGCATAGAGGGGCGTTGTGATCGCTTTACCTACACTACAGTACTTACGTTGTCGTTTTCTCGGGGCTCTAGCATTTCTTCCTATTCCCAAATATGCAGGACGGAGCTGATTATAAAGTAGGCCTTTGGCAATGAACGACAGCATAAGAAGTAACAGGCATATTACAGGAGTATACTACAGTATTAGTAGTAGTAATCGTATTTAGCACAAAGATGCTAATGATTTCATTAATAAACAGTGAAATTTTTTATTAATGTTTAAGAGTGGCAAAAATATTAATTAACCTAAAATGAGGTTGAATAGTTGACCATAGTTCCGTTCCAAATTGGTTATGACTTGGGTTATGATGTTTATTTCAATTTAGGACTTGAAAGAATATACTGTAAGGTATACCTTCCATTCCATCTATAATAATGGCAGTAATGAAGCGTGTCCGGATGATTACCACAAAAAAGTAACAAATTCATATCTTGAATTTGGTTTGTCATTCAAATATCCAGGTTACGTCATTGCAAAAGAAGTCATTAAAAGTGTTTTTCTCGACATATCATCATAAAACCTTTTTATGTGGGAACCCTAGGCAGCAAGAGACAAAATAAACAGGCATTATATGATCTCAATTCACTTGTTTTGTAGCATGTTGGGGTAACCTTTGCCACAGCTTCCCTTAAGCAGAGTGTCAACAACTGAAGGCCATTGCTGACCTGAACCTGGTAGACAATGTTGTTCACATGACCCCATAGGGAAAGGTTGTCGGGTTAGGTCTAGCGATTCCGAAGGTTATGCAATTATGTCACCTCTGCTGTAGACCTACACTGTATAGGGGGAGGGCGGGGGAGCCTGTTTATACAGCAGAGATCTGAAATTTCGACATCAAATGCTACCAAAGCTTTTCTGTTTAATATGATAAAAAATCTGGCACTGTATGAATGACTGTGTTTAAGCGGGGTCCTAAATACCAAAAGGGTAACCGAAGCATGTTTGTGTAGTGGTTAAGGAGTCCGACTGCTAACCGTCTTGGGCTCGATTCCCGGGGCCGGCGATCCTGACCGTGGCTTTCTGTGGTTTTCCATGGTCCCCCCAGGATAATTCCGGGGTCGCTTCCGTATACAATAGGCCACGCCGCTTCCTTCCTTCCCCATCCTGGCCCCATCCATGTGTGAAGCAATTTCAGAAAAAATTGAGTGGTAAATGGTGGTATTCCACCCCCTAATAGAACACCGATTCTTCCAATGGGGTAATATAAATATAAATAATAAATAATAAATAAAAACCAAAAGGGTGCAAGTGTCCCATCTTTCCCCATATGCGGGGCAAGATGGGACACCATGTTTTACTTGCTCATTAAGTCAGACACACATGAACTGTCTCGTTGTCGGACTCGTCTGCCAGCCACACACTCCATAGGACACCCATACCTCATGGTATTATTTTTGGGAATATAGATATTCACACTGAACAGAAATATGAGTGTCATCATTCTGAGTCGCCAGCATCTGCATCAGGGATTTTCTTATCAGTGCAGCTTGATTTTTTCGATTTTCTTGGAATATACCGTATTTTGGAACAAAATCTTCATTAATTTTCCCGAATTTTCCCCTCCAGATTAACTTTTCTGCATGATGAGGATGTACCTCATCATGTCCCTAGCAGCCATTTGACATTTAATTGACCCATGCGACAGCAAACATGCAAATGTGCACAAACTGTATTTTTTGACAAAATGGACTCGTCATGAACTGCGCTTTTTGGGAAATATATCATGGCTATCCATTTCTGTAATTAATATACAAATATTTTGGTAAGAAAGATGGTGCAAAATAATAGCAAACTGGTCCTAAAACCAGAGAAAACGCCCCCTACTGACCACAGCCACATTGGGCTAGCAGCCATTACTTTATGCAACTATGCAAGGTTGATATAGATGCAGGAAGTGCAAAGACAGTATTGTAAAAAAGTTAGCAGCACTTGCCTCGGACTTTTTAGAGGGGGTGTTCCGTCTTACCCCATGTCCCCATCATCTTGCCCCACCCTCCCCAACATAATGGAGAGTTGCGCTTTTTCCGATCACTCTTCATCATTTTTAAAATCAGCCTTTCAAAAAGATGGTGTACCACCCCAATACAGTCTCATGGTGAGGCATTAACTGAATCATGAGTTGCCTTGAGTCATTGAAAACACCCTGTAAATTATACAGGATGGTGCACTGCCCACATCCGCAGTCTCACAGTAGAAGTTATGGCATCTTTACTCCAGCAGCTAGTAGATCAGAGACAATTGCGACAAGGGCATGTGACCCTATTGTTGCAAAATAACAAATCAGCAATTTAAACTTGTTCTGGGTTTAATAACCCAGAAGGTCTCTGCCTTGCCCGCCTTGGCCTGTGCAGCACACCACCCCGTACACGGAAATCGGGCTGAAGCCATGTAAAAAGCCACTTGATAGCACATCAGGAGTAAGATTTTGAGAACTGCATAGCTGTGACTGAATTACTGTACTTCAAGCACGAAGTAGTCTTATAGCAGGCTATTGTATATGTTGGAGGTAGGAAACCCTTCGCTCAAGCTTGCCTATTTGATTTAAAATGTTAATGTTCCAATGCCGATGTCAGGACCGGTGATTACTTAGGAGTTAGTCTTCAAATAAACAGTTGCTAATTCTAAAGTTATTCTTAGCCCTTAGCCCCCAGCCACCTAAAATCTAGGTGATGAGAACTCGACCGCAAAGTACTACCAGCTATACTGTATATCGCCATCGCCTATAGATTTTCGCTTACACGTACGTACTCTGAAGATAAGGGCAAGATATTTTACAAATAATAACAGCTATAAAGTTACTTACAAGTTCATGCACTACCCGATTGACAGTACTTGTATGTTTTGGAAACAATTCTACTCGTCTATAAGTCTCTAAATTAATTTCCTAGAAGATCGCCGTAAAAACTCGACATTAAAGTACTACCGGCCAATTGTTAGGCTGATTTAATTATGAAATAGGTTCATATATACGTAATACAGTATCTACCTTGAGACACTTATGAGACAAATTTGCTGAAATCGCCGTACTTCGCGAGAATTAACTAAATTTAGATAGTCTTCTGAAGTGACAGGCAAGCCGCAGGTGAGTATTAATGAAATTCTTGCAAAATATGACTATTTCAGCAGATTCGTCTCGTACGGTTGTCAAGGTAAATGTCCCGTATATTTTAACGCATTTCAAATTAAATCAACCTAAAGCTGGCCGGTAGGACTTGAATTTCAAGTTTTTACTGCGATTTTTTGGGGAAATTAATTCAGGGACTTTCAGACGAGTAAAACTGTTTTCAACACATAGGCTTACATCGGGTAGAGCATAAACTGTTATTATGAGTTGTTATTATTTGTAACAATATACAGGGTGTATCAGAGTCACGGGTCAAGCGCGCGCGAGGAGGCGGGGAAAAATCGTAGGTGGCGATAACCTTGGTCAGTTTTATAAAACAATTAGAAATAAGGGAGTAATCGATTTTTGATTACGGCGTGACGTCACGTCCTTTCCGTTCGAATTGAGAGGCGCGGAAACGCGAGTACGGTGCGTACAGCGGCTCTCATGCTCTCCCGCCTTCCCACGCAAAGCATGGCCTCTGCAACCCCTCTTCGCGACCTGCAACGGTGCACCGAGAAATGGCGGAGGATGTCGAGCACCGATGTCTCTGTATACAGGCAGGAATGACAGCACGCATACCGCGTAGACGTCATCCTCATCGAAAAATCGTGAAAAACGTTTCTTTCGGTGGAGAGACTGCTGCATGAGGCCTGTCCCGGCCGTACATTGCGAGGCAGGCGAGATACGTCAGGTACGTACAGTAGTACAGTGTGTTGTACACCTGTACTGTAGTACGGCACTGCACTGGCTCTATAATGCCTGTGTACAGTAGTGTACGGTACTGTAACAGTACTGTATCGCACATCATGACAGGTGCATCGTCCTCGTACCGTACGTACCATGGAAATCTAGGAAGGCGTTCTGGACATGGTAGCCATGGACCCATTGATCAGCACCCGTGAAGTTGGTATGCGTACTGTCAGTACGCATACCGTGACTACAGCAAATGCTGGAACTCGCGCCCATTCGCTCGGATGCTGTCGTGGATGATCCTTCACACATTGGAATGAATGCTGTGCACTCTACGACCGACTTCACGGGTGCTGATCGGGCTACCATGTCCAGAACGTCTCCCTCCATTGCCATGGTACGTGCGGTCAGAGGTGCACCTGTCATGATGTTCGATACAGTACTGTTACAGTACCGTACACTACTGTACACAGGCATTATCCAGCCAGTGCAGTGCTGTACTACAGTACAGGTGTACAACACACTGTACTACTGTACGTACCTGACGTATCTCGTCTGCCTCGCAATGTACCGGCCGGGACAGGCCTCACGCAGCAGTCTGTCCACCGAAAGAAGCGTTTTTCGCGATTTTTCGATGAGGATGACGTCTACGCGGTATGCGTGCTGTCATTCCTGCCTGTACAGAGACATCGGTGCTCGACATCCTCCGCCATTTCTCGGTGCACCGTTGCATAGGCAGGTTGCCGAGGTCCAAGCCCGGTCCCATGCCTTGTTCAGTGCAACCGGCACGGCTAGAGAGCCGCTGTACGCACCGTACTCGCCTTTCCGCGCCTCTCAATTCGAACGGAAATGACGTGACGTCACCCCGTAATCAAAAATCGATTACTCCCTTGTTTTTAATTGTTTTATAAAACTGACCGAGGTTATCGCCGATTTTTCCCACCCCCTCGCGCGCGCTTGACCCGTGACTCTGATACACCCTGTATTGTCTAATTGTCTTTATCTTCAGAGTGCGTGTAAACGAAAATCTTGGCGATATTGCTGGTGTATTCTGCGGTCGAATTCTCATCGCCTAGATTTTAGGTGGCTGGGGGCGAAGGGATTAATTTATTTGCGTCCATAGTACTTGCACCTAATTTAAGGGCGCCACCGTGATGTAGTGGTTAGTGCCACAGTCTTTCACCTCTGATGTCCCGCGTTCTATCTCCGGACAGAGTTTTTCTTATAACGTAGAACAAGTTTCGATAAATTACTCATAGTGTTCGTGTGGGTTTTCTCGGGATCCTCAAGTTTCCTTCCACAGTTCAAAAACCTATATTCCCCTCTCATTCTTGTCTATGAGTACGTTTACAAGGGACTAAAAATCGGCCTAGCCTATGCTAGGCGAACCGGTTTACTCCCATGTAGCCACTGGGCCTACGATAGACCGGCCTTAGGGGACGTCCACATATTACGTAACGGGATTTAGNGTGACGGTCCGTTACATGGGGGAGGGGGGGGGGGGTTGGGTAGCCGTTACGTAACGCATTTGAACGCACTGTATAAATATTCCGAGTGCAACGCAGCGTGGCCAGCGTGGCCAGCGTGGCTGCGTCGTCCGCTACCCACTGAGTGACGCCTCACAGTGGTCCAAATCGGTAAAACACGTGCGAAAAAAGCTATTTTGAGACTTTTCGTAGGAACTTGACAACCTCACTATTTTTATGCAAGGTATTTATGTGAGTCACATGTATTGTACTACTTGTTGATTCCATACCTATTGCGCTCCAGGGTCTCAAAGTCATAGAAAAATGACATTTTTGTTCTGACTATTTTCTCTTTTATATAAAACATGCCCATATTGTAGCTTTAAAAATACGCACCTGTACGTAACGTAGTTCGTTAATTTTTTTTCGCTTTTCTTATGAAATACGGGCGACGCGGTGGTGTAGTGGTTTAATATTATAAAGTCCGCCTCCTCCCACCTCTGGGGTCCCAGGTTCGATCCCCGGATTGGGCCAAGGATTTCCCATATGGGTTGAGTTTCGATGGAGTTCTCTCCGCGCTTGCGTGGGTTTTATATCGGGGTTCTCCTGTTATAAATTTCCTCCCACACTCCAAAAACTATCTTCCCCTCCCCCTTTCTTTCGCCCTCCCCCCACCCTCCCAAGAGCCTCATAGCCTGAGTCGCCTCGGCTTCCCCTTTTTAAACAAATCTTCTGAAATACAGATCATTTCGGCCTATATTAAATTTTAGTACCGGTACAAAAGTTTTCTTTTCTTTCACAAGTACAGTAGTTTTAAAGTGAACATATTCTTAAAATTATTGCCTTGGTTTTATATACATGAAACACGTGGCGCTCGTTCTGAAGCACGAAATTTTAAAAATAGCAGGCGTTACGTAACGGAGGGGGGGAGGGGGGGGTTCAGGAGATCGTTACGGTCCCGTTACAGAGGGGGGGGAGGGGGTCAAAAATGGCCAAAAATACCGTTACGTAATATGTGGACGTCCCCTTATCTGATCCGTTGTCGGGCGCAGCCCAAGCCTTTTGGGTCGGGTGGTCTACCTAAGGCGATGGCCTTGCTAAGGAAGCCTGGGTCAGGCCAATTTTTAGTCCCATGTAAACGTACTCTATGCTATAGAGAGCCTAAGTGGTTTTGGCCCCCCTCAATAAACGTTAATTTAAAACTGCAAGTCTATCACATGAATGTGGAACTCCAGTCGCAATTTTTTTAAATGTCAAAGGCAGGCCATGTGAATAGACAAGTGCGTACGTTACTTATAGACCTACTCTACTGCCTGATTAAAGCACCTTATCTCGATAAAGGGACCCCACATTATCAACGAATACTTAAATATAAAATGATTATGATCAGTGTACAGGGATTACTAATACAAACTGGAACCTGTAACTTATAACTTATTAATAAATTATAAGGTACTGTACCACTACAAGCCAAATGAGGTCAGGGTCTCTAACGAGGGCACTTTTTTATCGCCTACTATATCAACTTCGACAATACATTTCAATACGGATATCTTCCGAAATTGACCCTCATTGTGGTGTATAAATATGTCCTGCTAAGTTAGCCTACCTATTGCGGCTCGATTTTTTTTCTACAATTGACTGAACTCCAGTCACGGCCCCTGATCTATGAGAATCATCTACGTGATTATGTGCATGGGCTATTAAGAACCTACTTTAGTTTTAGGTGGGTGGCACTGAAAAAGCTGTAAATAAATTGAAGTACAGTATGTAAATTGAAATTTAGTAGAGTGCGATTTTGACAAAGCCTCTATATAATTAGATCAATTTCTGAGTGCTATTTTATCATGGGTTGAATTGAGGGGTGTGGTCTGTGGTGGAAAAAGGTGATAACCCACAAAAGTGTAATTTTTCAGGAGAGCGAATTGAAGTTTGCATTCTCTTAACAAATCATAGATAATGCGGGTTTTGATCTAGTCCGTGTGGCCATCTCGTGCATGATACGTGAACTTGGAGTATACCAAACTGTTTGTCGTGTCTTTTACATAGTTGCTATAGGTGTTAGGTCAAAAATGACAAAAATTAGGGTTATCACCTTTTTCCACCACACCCCTCAATGGATGAGTGAATTATTGTGGCATGGTGGACTGGTGGTCCACTAGTGAATCAGAGAAATTCATTCAGCTATTAATTCGTAGCTACTAAAACAAATAACCAGAAGTCTACGAATTCGCACTACACTGCCGCATGCCGGTAGGATTCCTGTGGATTATGAACAAATGGTTATTATATTGAATATTGTCAACAATAAACGTAATAATAAGTTAGTTAAAATAAATTGACCATCCGCAGTGCTGCAGAATGCTATAGGCCTCCGAATGTAAAAATCACAATTGATTTAAGATGCGAATATTGTAACAACTTAATAAAAATTTAACCTATAAATTACTCTAATTTAGGCGAGTAAAGAGGCGCTCAGAGGAAAAACGGCATATCCCAACCGTCCTCCGATTATGAGATTGTAGTGCTTTTTTACTCTCCTGCCATCTACCTTTCATGTGCTGAAGTTCCAAATGAATTGGGATATGCCAAAGCTCACATATTCCACTTGTAAAATTGGTCTGCAATGAAAAATCCTATTCTCTTGCAACACAAAAAGCCGTTTATCTCAAAATGAACTCCGGTTGGGATATGCCGTGTTTCCTCTGATCGCCTCAATTGTGCTAGTAGTCTCAGATCAATACATCTCATACAGCAGACTTGAAGATAATAATGAGAGAGCCTGGCAAAAAAAAATCTTAACCGCACGCAAGATTCATTTACCACACAAGCAAATGTAATAATTAAGCTACTTGCAATGGGTATTTTAAAGAGTTGGCAAAAACACTTCCATACTAATATTAAAATATATTTTCTGACTTATAGTTGAATGAAAGGCTTTGAATTTCCAAGCAGTGAAATAATTCTCTAAATTTACGTAATAGGCAATCGTATGCAAATGTGTGATCTTTATGGTTACCACATTTGGTACAGGTACCTAACTCAAAGTTACACTGTGCCTCTATCAAGAGTTATAGTGAAACTGATCGTATATGTGTGCTGGTGCAGTTGTTTTCATTACGGTTATTGCTGCTCCACTTTTATTTCACCTTTCTGCTTCTTGGTGGTCACTCTGATAGCAGACCGTTAATGAACTTCCTCATATGGATGATATAATAGCAATAATAATCTTAAATAATGCTCTTTAGGCCTAACTGTGGCGTGTTTCGTTTGGGTGGTTGTTGTTGTATAACTTTAAAAAAACTGGCAGAAGGCCTATATCGCTGCGTAATACAGAGATATGCCATTTGTAAACTAATGTTAATATTCAAAAACAGATGTAGGCTTATACGGCGTAACAAAAAATAACGATCACAACTCCTCCGCATTGCAAAAACAACATGGGCAGAAAAACCACCAGAAAACTGCCTGAAAGTGATGATGTTTATCATGTAATTTCCAGACCAATGTCACAGCCAGCACTGTGTATATAGGAAAACAGCCGTGATTATAGAAATATTCCCAACGAGATTATTAATTGCTGTTCTGCCCCCAGGGTCTTCGCACGGGCTATGTAATTTTACGAGGAAAAAAAGTAGGTTGCAACCTTCAGGCTGCACTGGTATATGAACATTACAGCTAATGCATTGTAGACTACCTCTCTCACACATGTACGAGTAGTATACGGTAATATTATAATGAATATACGGTATTTTCACCGGCACTTTGTATTTTATGGGTCTGTCTGGTGTATCACAATGGCAAATGCACCGGTCCTACTTCCTATAAGTTCCAATTTACCCAAAAAGAGCTTTTAAGAAATTCCGCTATACTTCTGACCTTTCGATTTTGATTGGTACGAGGATGGTCGATTGTACTGTATATAGTCCTCAGGCGCTCAGGGTGGCGAAAAAATCTTGGATGGAGGGGGAAGTGGGAAATAAGTTATTTGGTAAAACATGGATTGCATTCTAGCCTGATTTTTATGCATCTGTCTTACGTGGATTTCCAGAATTATGCACACCTTTATTGTGATCAAAAAGTTTAGGACACATTCGCCTAAACAATAGACTTCTAAAATATAGGCTACTCTGTAATGTAACATGAAGTAGGCCTGTGTCATATTACGTCATTGGATAACACGTTAAAATACTGAAAGATATCGTTGAGCAGAGCCGGATTCAGACACACTTCAATGAGGGGATGAACTCTTGGGCACCAGCGAATCACTTTATGTACAAGTGTCACGGGGTCTCTAAAGGTTAGCATTTTTACTAAAATAGTGGGCTTCAGATATAAGGTGTAAAATATTCCGGTAGGTGTGTGTCCCTTCGCGCAACCTTGCTTTTTTCATTAAAATTCTTGAATTTAAACTGCAATTTTTTAAGGTGTAGCAGGCAGTCGCTTAAGAGATGGAAGCATAGCAGACTGTGTCCGAGACCCATTATAATTATTATGGTAAACAAAGTCTTTGAGTAATGCTGTGTATCTCATCAGTAACGAGGACGTGGAGACTTCCACATGAAAGGATCCTTTGGTGCTCAGGAGTTCACTCTGGAAGTCTACCTGATTACTATAGGTAAACATTCAGCTTAACTTTGAGAGACAAATGAGAGCATGATCATAAATTATCACCAGGGAGCAATTTATTTATTGTATCAACGCGATTTTAGAGAAAACCTCTGGTTACGTATTGCGAATTCCTATAAATTATCGGATATTAATTTTTTAATACTTTTGGGTATTTACCTGTCACATATACCGCATAGACTAGGTTCCGCGAATTTTAGACGATTAAATATCAATTCTAGGATGTCACTATAATTATAATAAGCAATAAAGGAAAACTGAAGCACTCAGAAATAACAACTAATATATAATTACTGAGGTTCTTGGAAATCACAATTACTGGTGTTATTTATAAAAGAACAATATACAGTGTATGATCCTGTTTCAACACATTCTAAAATTAATTTGAATTCTAATTAGGGGTTCTGGTCGAATGAAAACCTCCAACAAATGTTGCAAATCCAAATTACACGATATCTAAAAATGCCATTAAATTTCATTATCTACAGTTCTACACTATACCAGACTTGTTTTTAAAAATCAGTAATCTTGCATTTGAAACACATTATTATTACTCGTCGGCACTGCTGCGAGCCGTGTACGTATGTACGAAAAACTATACCATGCGTTTCAGAACATACATCACATCCGCATACTGTATACATTGGTGAAAATTTACCTGACTCTGTCCACAGTTGCCTCACCTGCTTGAAAGAGCCATATCGTACTATCAGCGTACTATAGTTATAGCGGT
Organism: Catajapyx aquilonaris; assembly: GCA_000934665.2. Classification (NCBI taxonomy): domain Eukaryota; kingdom Metazoa; phylum Arthropoda; class Diplura; order Dicellurata; family Japygidae; genus Catajapyx; species Catajapyx aquilonaris. Next base: position 1,244 of record KZ538814.1, on the reverse strand, counting down.
TTCCTAGTATGCGGTATATGTAGCACATCATTGGAAAGCAACTGTTTATGGAACTGTGTGCTCTATACACTTACAGGTAAGATGACAGGGGTGAGTGGAATAATTCAGCGCCAGCGATGTGGGCAGAAATCTGAAATAACTTACATGGTGTGGCAATGGTCCGAAATGCCTGAAGAATGCTATATGACGTCACCGGGATTTCAGTCCAACATTTGTGTACTGTACTCGTAATTCACAAAAACGGGTGAGAAGATCTTATACCCATTAGCACTGATGATAAGTTTGAGAATAATTTCACAGAGTGAGAGAAAGAGCTAAATAATTAACAACAAATAAATAATATAAACAATTAATTATTATATGTCAGAAATACCTGCAGAAGGGCCCACAAAGCCTTGCAGGTTAATAAAACGTATTATTATTATTATTATTATTATTATTATTATTATTATTATTATTATTATTATTATTATTATTATTATTATTATTATTATTATATGTCTGAAATACAGGGTTATCAAAAAGAATGTCCCAATTTTAAAACCCGTTTTGTTTATTTTCGACGTTAAAGGTTAATTACCGAAAAGGTGGGGGGGGGG
>JYFJ02003100.1:0-46542 GCA_000934665.2 Catajapyx aquilonaris | reverse complement strand
AACAAAACAGGCCGCTCCCCTAGCGCCTCCCGCGTGACGCGTCTGAGCTCACCCGTTCCTTGTCTATGAACCCCCTCTAGATGGCGTTTCCGGACACAGGTTCCTATGTCAAAAATACTTGTCTTGGTCCCCTCTATTATCCCTGAAAGTCTTTGCAGAGTTACAATAGACACCCTGGTATATATTTTTCCAACTCTCCTGATCAGGTATCTTTGTGGGACTTCGTGATTTGCTGGTCTTGGCCCAGAATCTATTTGCTGGTAGATTTCAAGGTAAAGATTGACTTATAAAATACACAATAAATTTGTCAGGTTTTAACTACAACATAAATTTGCAGAGTGCAGCCTCTTGAATTCTCTTCCCTCCTCTGAGGACGACACGGATCCAGCTGTGGGGATCAGTGGGGACCAAATCCCAGGGGACCCTGACCATTTCTCAAGTGACACTGATCAAGAAAAATCAATAGGAAGTGCATGTGACACAGATGAAAAGGTACTTTTAAAGTTGCTGCTACCTCAAAAAATTCAACATGTTCGTTTATTGAAAATATTCATGAGCAGTTGCAGTACTAGTTTCAGCTAGTCAGTGGCAGTCTTAAAACTGAGTCAAGTTGGAGGCGACTGGATGCACACTCTTGCAGACATCTTTGAAATGATTCATACTTTTTTGCTGTGATTACTGTGGGATGGTTTTAGATTGTCAGCATTATTGTGATGCTCAATAGTGATGTAAAGGCTGCCACCTTGATTGGATACATGTGTTTCAGACAATGGATGCTCTGAAGCAGATAGTGAAGGAACTGCTCCAACAACACAACTTCACCACTACTGTTGCAGACTTACCTGACCTCATGCACCAAGATGCTCGAAGCAATGAGTCCATTCGAACTTTGGCTTTCGTCATGGTGTACCCTGACATCTTTCGTGTAACACCATCTTCAGATCGATCAGTCAACAGGATTCAGCTGTCCCCTCACGTTATCATATGTGCCACTTACAACTCACTTTCTGGATGCCCTGATGCTTCATGTAAAAAACTGCACATATGCCACATGTCCCTGACTGAACTGTGCTCTGAACCAGACAGCTGCATTTACAGTCATAACCTGAACTCTCGTCACAACCAGGCTGTCTTGAAGGCATTTCAACTTGATGGTGCACCTGTCACCAAAGTGCGCCAACTCCTGCAGTTTACAAGTTCTCAAGTGCTTCCAGGTATATGCCCGAAGTCTAAGAAAAAGGAATGCGTGCAAGACTGCAACCTTATGCACATTTGTGACAAGTTTATTTTGGGAAATTGCAACTCAGTGTGTGATGAAAATCACAATGTGAAGCACCCAGATTGCATACACATATTGGCCCAGTTTGGGATTGACCCATCAGAGAATCGGAGTGCCATAGAGGAAAAGTTGAAGTCATTTTGGAACAGTTTGTTGGCTGAAGAGAAATCCAATCATAAAGATGGAAATAGTAGTGAGGTTGTGGAAAAGCCGAGCATAAAAGCTGATGCTGCAGATGTTGATCCAAAAAGTCACACTCAAGCTACAAGTCCAGAGATGCAACACCAGAAATTGGAAACTGAAGAAAATGCTGGTGGTAAACTGGAGGATGCAAAATCGGAGAAGGTGACAAAGCAGTCATCTGTTGTGGCCCGTTACCTGCATAACGAGGAGTTGGTGAAAGCATCAAACTCAACCTTGCCTCCGTCTGTCACAAACAACTTACCTGAGAAGACATTGGTGGAAGCTGATTTGATTGACATTTCACCAAGCAATGGAACCCCAACTCGCATGGGCGATAACTTGCCTGAGAAGCAGCTGCCTGTGCCAAACTTGATGGATGCTGCAATAGAGGATCATGATGCGGAAAGGGATGGTGAGGATCAGAAACCGCAAAAGCAATTCTCATCAGAGCCAGAAAAATCTGAAACCCCAGAAGTTGAGAAGTCTTGGGAAGATGTGTTGGACAAGATTCAAGATGAAAAGAAGAAGCAGCTGATGAAAAGACTCCTGACTGCAGAAACTACTGCTATGTCAAGCTCTGGTAATGAAGAAGAGAGTGATTCAGAACCTATCCAGCCTAAGCCCCCCTTGAGGTCAGAAACCAAGAGAGACATATTAGAGAAGGTCCGTAACATGAATACTTCAGATGATGAACCAACCAGGCGAAAATCACAGCAGATTTCGAGTAGTTCTGGCCTTGGCATGCATCAGCAGGAGGCACACTATCAAAGTGAACCTGAGAACTACAACCAACATCAGAGAAAGAAACACCCACACAAGAATGACTCCATGGACCTCCAAAAGCGGATGGATACTGCAATAGGGGATCGTGATGTGGAAAGAGATGGTGACAATAAAAAACCACAAAAGCAATTCTTATCAGAGCCAAGAAAACCTGAAGCCGCAGTTGAGGAGAAGTCATGGAAAGATATTTTGGCCAAGATGCCAGCTGAAAAAAAGAAGGAGCTCTTGAAAAGCCTCCTGACTGCAGAAACTGCAGCTACGTCAAGTTCTGATGATGAAGAAGAAGAGAGTGATTCAGAACCTGTGAAATCGAAGCCCCCTGTCAAGCCAGAACAGAAGAAACACATACTTGAGAAGGGCCGTAATATGAATATTTCAGATGCTGAACCAACCAGGCGAAAATCACAACAGTATTCCAGTAGTTCTGGCCCTGGCATGCATCAGCAGGAGGCACATTATCAAAGTGAACCTGAGCACCAACATAACCAACATAAGAGAGGCAATCACTCATACAGGAGTGACTCCATGGAACAGAACCATCCAAGGGTAAATGATAGAAGGCCCGATAATCGCAGAGAGCAAGATCAACGTAGTCAGGACTTCACAGGACATAGAATGAATGAAGGTAGAACAGGTCATCAGAGAGAAACCTCAGGCACTGCACAACATCAAGGCAATATGTATGGGAGGCCTCATGATCAGCCACCTTACAATAAACTTTCACAAGAAAGAAATCGACCAGGGAGGGATTGGGATAAACCTCACCATTCAGGAGAGAGACAGTTTCCACCAGAAAGAGAACCAAGAAATTATAATCCAAGTGGGCTGCCACCAGAGAGGAAGCCAATCGTAGGAGAGAGACAGTTTCCACCAGGAAGAGAACCAAGAAATTATAATCCAAGTGGGGTGCCACCAGAGAAGAAGCCAATCATAGGAGAAGGAGGTATGAGTCGGCCGCAGTTGACAGACCAAGGATACAGCAATCCTCGTGTGGCACAGCCAGGGAACCGAAAGGCCACTAAAAGCAATAACAGTGAAGAAGACATCATTTGCCTGCGCTTCATAGATGGGCAGTGTTCTGGATCTTGCAAGAAGGTCCATGAGAAGGATCTGTATATTTGGGAAATACAGGTCGATGGCCAATGGGAGTCTTTGGGTGATGACTGCGCAGAAGTAATTGAACAGGAATATCGGAATGTCAACAGTGATTCATTTCGATTGACACCTTCCAAACAAGGGAGTGACATGCCCAGAAAGACGTGCCAGATTCTGGGAGATGAGGTAAGTTTTGCGAATTAGGATGTGACAAAAGGGGGATAGTGAAGTGCTATCCCAAGATAGTCCCAAGCCTAGGCATTTTACTTGTTCAAGTTTAAAAGTCTAAAAAGCTAAGTTGGTGGATGTTATTTGCCACATAAGTAATGTCTGAATTAGCTGTTTTTGGATGCAGTATCTTTTGTTATAATGCATGTGACAAGTTCATTGGATAAATTTTGGACAAGATTTTAAAACTAATATCAGTGCAAGGTTTCATATAACTTTAATAGTTATATCAAGATTGGGATCCTAATATTATTGAAAATAGACCTTTTGAAAAATGTGAATTACAGTTGGCACATTTTTCAGCGACATTTGGTGGAAGTAAGATGGGGAATTTTTGGACTATATTACGCAATTAACTGAGATTTAGGTAAAGATGGTGTGTAACCCCTTCGCTACCAGCTAGGCCAAAAACCCCTAGATTTGAGCTGATGCCTACTCTGGAGATAAAGACCCAGATATTTTACAAATAATAACAGCCAGATTTACCCAGTCATGGAAAACACTATTAATGTGTTGCAAATAATTTTACTCCTCTAGAAGTCCCTAAATTAATTTCCAAAAAGACCACCTTAAAAACTCGAAATTCGAGTACTGCCAGACAACTGTTCGGCTGATTTAATTATGAAATGCACTAAAATATATGGAACAACAACCTAGAGAACTGTGCCAGAAGCATTATTTTGCTGAAATTGTTGTACTTGGCGAGAAGGAGATCAATACTTATTTGCGGCGGCTTGACACTTTTCAAGAAGTAAATCAATTTGGATGTTTTCCAAAGTTTCAAAAAGCCTCAAATAAGTATTACTTTATTTCTCACAAAGGACGACGATTTCAGCAAATTCATCTGGCACGGTTCTCAAGGTGGTTGTTCTGTATATTTTAGTGTAGGCTTATTTCATTATTATATCAGCCTGACAGTTGGCTGGTAGTACTCGAATGTCGAGTTTTTAAGGCGGTCTTTTTGGAAACTAATTTCGGACTTCTAGATTAGTAAAATTGTTTGCAACACATTAATAGTGTTATCCATGAATGGGTAAATATAGGTGAAATTATTATTTGTAAAATATCTTGGGTGGAATTTTCGTCTCACTGATAGTTACTGCTAACTTAGCAGTGCCAGTGTTGGCAATGGTACTGCTGAGTTAGCAGTAACTATCAGTGGGACGAAAATTCCACCCCTTGTCTTTATCTTCAGAGTAGGTGTAAGCTAAAATCTAGGAATTGTTGGCCTAGCTGGTAGTGAAGGGGTTAATAGTGGGAATGAGATTAGTGATAGCCGGAATCACAAATAAATTGTAAAGATCCGAGATAATGGTGTCAAAGTGTTGCGAGCTTCTCAAGTTTCAAATGGTCACATATGGCGCTATGTCCCTGCTGCAACTTCGGCTTCAATTGTGTGGCATTGGCAGATAGTGTACTTTTTTAGTTACAATTTAGGGGGCTAAATCACTCCTCATTTTCTGAACCAAGTAGGGCAGAGTAGTTACAATTTGCAATTTAAACATTCCTACATCAAAAATAACAGTTGTGCCTTATCAACAGACATGGACATTGGACCTGAATTGTATGGTCTTGTACAACTTCTCGCGGCAAAAATATCATGTTCGTCGTGTATCAACCCCATCCACTGTGTCATCCAGCCATGCCCTGGCCACCTCGTGGGACTGGTATTTTGATGATGGATACACTTGGAAATCGTGTGGCCAAGGTACCCACCTGATTGAGCTGACTTTTCTCTCTGGGAAGTCCAGTGATGTCATGTCAATAGGAGCATTCAATTACCACATTGACTTTGACAAACTTGAGCAGCAGAATAAGGATACAGGTAGAAGCAGGAAGCTGCGCAGGCGACCAACCAAGCTGCAACCATATGAAAAGGGACACTAGTGATATCTTCAGAGATAATCACATTTATATTTGGAAAGAGTCATTTTTACTGCAACAGATGAGAGTTTGCTTTGCTTTGTATCAGTTTCATATATAATAAACATGAGGGAGGATGAAAGGATGCACAATGAGTCCTAATTTTCTTTGGGTAATTGGTTCTAAGTCCACCCCTGCCCCTATGGTTTATACCAAACCCATTATAATACAGGAAGTACCCATTTCACACTTGTAATTGGTTCCAGAAATATAGCGTAAACTCGTGAAGTCATCGGCGTAAATATTGTGGAAAACTTGAAACATTGCACCAATATAAAGTTCATGTCAACAAACAGTAAAAGATCAGCAAGCTGTAGATTTATTTGGTTTTAAATGTACTTAAATTTTATTTACCATGATTTTGTCAGAAGGCAGCCAACATCGGCAGAATCTCAGAATTTGTCCCCAAAGTGGGACCTGTTTTATTTCTTTTATTTTATTACCATTTTCAAAAAAAAGTTTGGAACCTGATTTTTGTCAAATTCAGGCCAATTTGGACTTCACCTTTTACCAACAAGATGAATTCTGCCAATAAAAGCAACTACTACAGCAAGGTAATTAATACAGTAATTATGGCTGTGGATGGCATTTAGCAAGATTCAAGTTGCCAGCTTCCGAACCAATAGGCTCTATTGAATTATCACTTATTTTCCCCAAGAGTAAAATGAAGTAACATGTGAATGTACATAATTTCAGAAAAAGGCTTAGATTGTGTCACCATGGATTAACTTTATGGCAGATGTGTGAAGTAATGTACGTGCACAAGCTGGATGACTGTATCCTCACACATTAAATCAGCCCCAGAGCACGTGGTGACTAGTACTAATCAACCTTTTCAGGCGAACTTTCAGTACTGGCAGAGATACCACTGGCACCTTGCCCACAGTGTAAACCGCCAAAGGAAAGGGCCAAGGGAGGGAGACAGGAGGGAGGTTAAAGGGGGGAGAAGACACCTCTCCATGTCTCTTGCTGAGTCCAAGAATAGCACCACTCTTTGGGAGACTCTGCAAGTAACTGGGTGGCTGTGTTTAGTTTGCATCGTAGTGTTACAGTCCTAAGAGTGAATTTGCAAGTGCATGTGTGCAACAATGGCCCATGATGCCCTTCACTGATTTAGTCACTAGTGCAGTGGTGAAGTGCAAGTGACTGAAAAAGTTTGCGGTTAGGTGAGTGATTAGGTGAACAAGTGACACGGACTTGGCAGTGCCCAGGAGGTGGAAAGCTTCCAGTGAGAATGCCCTGAGTGTATGTTTAAAATCGCGTAACTCTCCTACTAAATCTAATCTCACCTAAGAATAGAAAATGGCGCTCCTGCATTGTCCTGCCTGCGTCATGAGATCTCCAAAAGGTCCCCATGTGTTATGCTTGCTTCTCCCCACAGGAATGGCTGCAGCCCTTCTCACCTTGTGCCTGCGTGGTGGGGTTAATTTGGTCCCTCAGACCGAAAGGATGTACTGATGCGGGTAAAATACATCAGTCTTGAAGCATTGTTGGTAGGGGCCAACAGCTTCAAGCAAGTACTGCTTTCATTCTTTGTTCATTATTTAATTCTTGATGTGCTGTAGATATAAAAGGTAGTGTGTGACATGGTTTGTGTCGGCAAATGCAGATATGTAAATGTTTGCCAGGCCGGCCACTGCTTAAAAGACATGGGCCAGGCTGGTCCGGGCATATTTATTTATTTTGGCAAGAGGAGAGGAGGCCCTTGAACAAAGTCCAGATCAAGGGCAGTGGAATTGGTGGGATTCCCATGCTCTTTTTCACCCTGGACATCAGAGAAATCAAGTCTATTGTCTGAAAAAAGCCTGTGTCATAATACACGTGAAAAATTAGTCATCATATCTCGCATTTGATAAATTAAAAATGTGGTGGAAAAGTTTCACTATCACCTGTGGAGGTCTGCAGATCTACAGAGCGAGAACTAGTGATTACAATCAATTGTGGGGTTTAGTGTGCTGTGCCATGCATGCAAACAGGGCAAGTAAGAATTTTAAAATATAGTAGTAGTAGTAGTAGTAGTAGTAGTAGCAGTAGTAGTAGTAGTAGTAATGGCAGCAGTAGTAATTCAGGTCCCATTTTTGTGAAAACCGGAAGTTATTGTAATTTTCTCTGAAATACTCCAAGTACCGTAGCTGTACATGTACAATTATTGCATTGCCAGGCTTGCACAATAAAAGTTGTTAGTACCTGGAAGTACTGAATATGTAAATACTGTACTGTACATGCACAAAATAATGCCTGGCCCCATTTGTATAGTTGGCCTTCCAGTTAGTCACTTCTGTGATAATGTGCTGCTTTATTTGCAATGCAATGATCAATATTCTTAGTATGTCCAGTGAAAGAATGCCACGACATCACTCTCTCTAACCCAGCTGAATGACATCATGGTATTCTTTTGCTGGACACCCAATTCAGTGTAAATAATATAGCTTAAATTTATCTGTAACGAAGGTGAAATTTGGCCCTCTGCTCAAAGCTTGATTGGTGCTGTGGTCACCAGAAGTGTTGCGACCCCATAAGACAGGTCATCTGGCTCTGACTGAATTACCGTGGAACTTCTCCAACTTGAATCTCTACACTTCTACAGGACAAAAAATACACACCCACACAACAACTCGATGGAAGATTAGAGTGAGAAAAGTTTGAAAAAATTGCAGTGCAAAACTGTACCGGGATATTTATCTTCATTTTTTCACTATCTAATTTTCAATGAACAAAAAATACATACAGTCCAGGACATCTTCGGCAACATGAACAACAGTTTTCGCTCTGAACTAGTGGTTCTATGTAGTCTCTACCAATGCAAATACACACCATGGTTGGCACACTCAATTGCAATTCAGTCCACAAGTTTCAGTCTGTCTTTAACCTATAGATAGTGTAGTGAGGAAAGCTACCTAAATCGAACACAAAATTCGACTTCCAGAGACTGAAAACGCACAAATTCCGTAGGGAATATTTGACGTTGGGAATGTTGAGATATGGAATTCTGGCATAGGGAATTTTCATTCCTATCACATTGCATTGTGACCAACCAAAGTAATTTTACTCAAATGATAAAGAAGTCGAGTTACAAAAGTTCCACTGTATTTATTTTGGATTATGGACCTTCCACAACTAGATTAAATGGCAGAATATGCAGTCGTGCATAGGTTCCTTGGTCAGTGACTTAAACTCCACAGTTGAGAGCTCTGGAATGCTCAGTAGTTAAGCCATAAAGTGTCACATCATCCTGAATAGAAAATACGTAAGTTAAAACTGTTGTCCTGAATTACAAGTTTATAGAATTTTCCATATGTCAAACTATCATGCCACATTAAACCATGGAGCACCTTGATAATTTATATGTAAGATCAGACTAGTCTCAATGTTCAAGTCATTGTGCGCAAAAACATCAAGTGACACTTAAACCTTTATTTTTTCCCTTCCTGTGAAAACAAAAGTGACTAATGATAGCCCTTATTTCCCCATAACGTTAATTTGGGAACTGCAAGTTCATCGCCACTGATCTTCTGTATTCCTTCTTAGGTACATCCCTAGTGAAGGCACACGATGGGGACGTTGGAGCAAAAGCCCAACTCCCTCCATCACATCAAAGAATTCCAGTTGAAAGAGGTGACTAACTCATTATATTTTACTGCCGAACTGTGTCATATTATTGCTGGCCAGGGATTTACTTTCCTTCACACAACCTTTCCCTGGTCCCTCCATTACTGTGAACTGTGCAGAAAACATTAGGAATTTGGACTGAGGTGCATGGAAAATTGCCAATTTGGGACTTTGCCTCCAAAGATTTTTAAAAAATCTCCACTGCTCACTATGCCACTTTTATCTGGTTTGAAGGCAGATGAAAGTGATTTCTTATCATCATGTCCCTTGAGTTCATACCCTGGAGGTGGATGAACTGAGAAAGGGAGAGGGAATCTTTGAAAATCGATCCATGCTTCCGGGTTCATTGTGACAAGCAGGTGCCAGGATAACTAGCTAAGTTAAGTAACAAAATGTGAAATAATGCGTAGGTGCATTTCAAGTACACCATGTTATAAAGTACCGAGGTGCAAGCTAACCTCAGACAAACACGCTTGTCTGCTGGATAAAAGCCCAATTAACGTAGGAGTCATGCCAAAATTTCTACCCAGGCTACTCACTTTCCCCTTTTAAATTGCTCGCACTCATGCTTGTCAGACAAATAACCCACACACGTTGAATAAGGAAAATTCCCCATACGTTCTGAAAAAGCAGGTTGCAAAATTTGTAGTACCTGTCAAAATACAAATAATATATTACAAACAATGAGTGAACTGAGATTGGTGAGAGCTGATAGAATTATTCTTTTCTGTTATTCCATTATTAATTACGACCGAAGTAGTTAGCATAAAATAACTGTGCTTGTTATATAAGAACCATTAATAAGTGATACACAGCTGATAATATGTACGAAGGTGGCATTGTAAGCAAATAATTATTAAAAGTAACTTTATCCATAGCATCTCATTTTCCACATTCTGGACAATAATTCCACTTAATCAGGCACAAGAATAAACTAGTTTTGCATTAAAAATACAGTTACAGTCAATTTTAAAAAGTCTAAATTAATTTCTGGACACAGTCTTGTTATGCGCATCATGGAATCATCCTGACATGTGGTATTCCTCTGCCAGTACTACCATCCTTAGTGCAAATGCCATACTGGCAATGTATGATAGAATCAAATTTTGTTCATTCAGTCCTTCAGATTTTTGTACCCAGCTGCAGTTTTCTATTAGTGGAGCAGGGTGAACTAAACTTGACTTTATGATGTGGCAGTTAAGGTGTTTTTCCCCCCAAGGCATAGTTGCCCTCGAGGTTGCCCTAGACCTAATGTGCAGAGTAGCAGTTGCAAAAGATGATATGTAGGCTACACAAGATTTGTGGCTACAATCATCATACATTTTATACTTCTGAAATAGTATAACTACAATATTTTAGTAGTGGTGGAAATTAATGGAGAAGCGCAAGTGTCACATGAAGCAGCTTCATGTAGAGGGAAAACTCCGCAGGAGGCGACACTTGTGCTTCTCCATTAATGTCCACCACTTGTACAGTCATTTTCCAACTGGCATCATAATGTACCATTGGGGGATGAATTTTATTCACCAATAAACGATTACATGAAGTTTCCAAATTTTATTGCAATGTAGAATTGCATCACACCTTTTCTTTTACCAGTTTTTCTACAATTTAACTGTGTGGATACTTTGCAGGTAGACCTCAATGAGGAGTATGACGTAGTGCAAACAGTAGGAGAGGGGTGGTTTGCAAAAGTACTGCTGGTGGAGCAGCGAGCAACCAGGAGTGAGAGGGTATTGAAGGCTCAACACAGTGGATGCTGCAGTCTCAAGGACTTCTATCGGGAATTCCACTACAGCTATCAACTTGGGCACCACAAAAATATTGTCCGCACCTTCCATATTGCCTTTGAGGCTCAGAGGTGCTACTTTTTTGCCCAGGAGTTTGCTCCTTTTGGAGACCTCACCAACAACCTCTCTGAGACTGGGATTGGAGAGATCAACACCAAGGCACTGGCATTTCCATTTAAATCAATTAGAAGTTTTCTTATTAACCTTGCTTTTGTAGCACAGATTAGGTACGGTAATTAAGGTTATGAAAGTGCATGACTGAGGTTATTTCATATGAGAACATAGTTACTGTGTATCATACACAGGAGAGAAGGTGAAGGGAGGAGGAAAAAAAGCAGATTGTTTACCCTAGCACCCAATTTCAAGAGAAGCAACTGATTGGAAGCACCAATTCACTTACCTTGATTGCTAGCTTGTCTTTAAATTGGTTTATAGGGTAAACAATCCATAATGTTTACTCCCTGTTCTTCCGCGTCTTGGCCTTGGGCTAACACAGTGCATCACTCGGTACATCATCTAGCATAGTGTTGAACCAATAACCACTGGTAATGATTTTTAAATAAAAATTACGATGAATGAACAAAAAACAAATAGCGATTGAAGATTTAGGAAAGACCTGCAAGTGAAATCATGTAAATTTTTACGTAACTAAATGATAATGGGATTAATCAATATTCACTTTGTTTACAGAGAGTGGCAAAGCAGATTGCTGCAGCGGTGGACTTCATCCACACTAAAGGACTGGTTCACAGGGATGTCAAGATGGACAATATTCTTGTTTTCAAGAGTGACTTTTCCAAAGTTAAGTTATGTGACCTGAGTGAAGCCAGACCCAAGGGAACTGTTGTCACAAAGTTTAATGAATGGGTGCCCTATTCTCCACCAGAGGTAAGCTGTTTCTCCCTCACCTCAGGAGTTCTTACACAGCCACACAGGCCAATCTACTCAGGTAGAAACTGAGATGAATATTTTAAAAATATTCTGCAGGTTATGAGCCAGTCACAGTAATCAAAACAAATATGACCCATTTCCGTCGCCTGTTATTATGGTATGACACGAGAAAAATTCATTTGACCAGGTGGTGGATACTCCATATGAGAAGAGCTATGTAGTTGACCCTTCCCACGACATATGGCAGCTGGGAATACTCTTGTACCTGTGCCTGACTGGACGTTTGCCATGGCAAAAGGCAGACACGTCTGACCCTGGGTTTGCAGCCTGGAATCACTGGTTGCGAAGCCGAACTAATCTAGTGAGGACACCCAAATTCCTCAAGGTCCTGAGCTCGAGGGGAAGGAGATTGTTCAGGAAGATGCTTGAACCACGCTTAGAAAAACGAGTCCAGGTAATTCCTTAAATATAGGGCACAAGATATTGTCATTTAGAATCAGGTAATATATTTCGCATAACTCTTATCATATTGAACTCATAGAAGATAACCATGGCTATCTATGATGATTTTAAAAATTCACTGCTGTCATTCATGTTCACTTAAATCTTAATTGCAGGTGGCTGATGTTTCCAAGTATATGGAGGACAAGTGGCTGAGTAAGAATGCAGGGAAGAATGGACTGATCGAAGATGACCTATCTACCAGCCTCTCCATGGTGAGCTTTCACAGCTCTGCGACTGAGAAGGGAAAACTCCTCTTCACTCTCTCCCAGTTTGGGATCGAGACAACAGTGGATCGGGGAATGAAGAAGGACCGAATCAAAGAGTGGATTCAGGCCAGTGTGGTAGAAGAAGTGGATGAAGAAGAGGCGGAAGAGGAGGAGGAGGAGGAGGACGGCAGTAGTGATGGGACGCCTGCCAACAAGAGCAGAGGTGTCAATGGTGGAAGCAGTGATGGCCAGTGAACCTTGTTATTTTTCTTATCTTTCCCTTCGAGACATATTCGGGACCAAATCACTGAACCGATGTGACTCTCAAAAGTCGTTCTTGTAACGTGTTCCTTTTTTATGTAGCAAGCAACGGCAAGATTACCCCTTCTCTGTGGTATGCACCATGGCTCAAACATGACAAGGTACCTTAGCTAACACTAGGTAAGTAGCCAACAAAATGTCAATCATCTTAATATAACACACTTTGTCATTCAAGTAAAACTTTGTTTCTACGCTTGCAGTTGAAAGCTTGCACTTCCCATTGAATCACTTGGAATAATGGAAAAACTGGCTACTTCTCATGGTGCCAGTCAAATATTGGTGACCTCTGAAGGTGGAACTCAATGTTTTCAGCAATTTTGAAGTATATAAGCTTCATAAAACACACTGAGCAAGCCAGTGGAAAAATATGTATAAACATGCCAAAATGGCTCATATCATAATATTATTATATACCTGGACATTGTTTTGTTGCATGTTACATGGCTCTCTTGTAGGTATATTCAAGTATTTAATCTGGTTTAATAAATATACCTTGTACTGCAAATGCTGCAATGATTTACATCCCTGAAAGAAAGTAGCAGCACACTGGCTTTGATCATAACTCATATCGCGAGCTTCTTGTTGACGTCATGATGTTCATTCATATTAGTTGTAAAAGTACAGTAAGGTAACTTAATAATGTTAGAATATAGGTTGTGCTGTGAATTATCGGAAATTACAAACTATAAGCTTCCAAGGTGAAAGTGCAGCATGTTTTAAGTCATGTCCTTGTCCATCCTCAGCTAGTGATTAGTTCTGCTGCATAAAATCAGACATACTCCAATGGGCTGCATTGGCCCCAATTAACAGTTGTCTAGCACATGAGTAACATTTACTTCATTTTTACTTGAAGACTTCTTGCGGCAGAACTGCTGTAATGATGAAAGTCACTTTTAAAAATTATCATCTTCCATATTGTAGGTGCAGGTCATCCAAAACGTAGCAAAGAAAAATGCTCCAGTTATTACGAAAAAGAACAATGCATATAGGTCATTTTATTATTCCCAGCAGCGACAGTACAAAGGGTATTGTAGGCAAAGGGCCACTTTGGGAACATTGATTGCTGTATACTGTGACGCTTTAAAAGTGTTCTAGAAACTATGCAAAGTTCTATACAAGTTGGTAGTGCGCCATAGAGGAATGAAAGTTTAAATAACATTAATGGAGCAATTCAAAAACTTATATACAGGATGACACACATCCTAGACAGCATCAGGAACTACTCAATGGAAAACAAAACCTGATGCAATCTCTTTCCTCTATGCAGCATGTGCCATTCATATCTTAAATTATTACTCTAAAGTTCAATTGTTGTGGTTGCTCTTGTATAGAGGTGCATAGGTTGGTCGGTCAAGAGGCAAAATGGGAATGATTGTTAAAAGAGTACAGCACATTATTAAGCGTTGTGAAGAGGGTCATTGCATTGCGTGGGGAGGCTTTAGATTCAGGTATAAAAGTATGTGCTTTCTCTTTGGCATTTACGAAAAAAATAACCACCCTGCCTATATTGCTGTTGATGATTGCTTCTCCTATTTACCATATGATCTTTTCATTGTTAAAGTACCTAATTGGACCCACAGACACCCTGCTAACCCACAGGATCAGTTTCCTCTTCATCTCATATATTAATATTTATAATATATTAAATATTTCAAGCAATTTTTAACCAATTACCTCTGAATGCCTAAGACTTCCCACTAGTTAACAGTGTAGCAGCTGTAACAGTAAGTAGAAAAATAGTGTGAAGTGAGGACAAAGCAGGACAGGATGAAAACACATTGCTATGATGGGCACTAAGATCAGTGTTAACCTTTTCCCTTTCCTCACACATCTCACCTCTCATCAGTACTGACACTGCCTTTGTTCAGGATTTTCCTTTCAATGGGGTACAGGAGATTTGACTTCAGATCCAGATACCAAAAAGTAGGGAAACTGTAGGAACACATGCCCCACTTGTTTTTGCAATCATCCTACCATGAAAATCTCTCTTCACTCCTAACACCCTGTCCAAGCTGCTTTACAAATGAAACAGTCCTGCTATCAACAAAATTACAGTCCTGCTTGTTCCCATTCACTTGTTCCCACCACCCTTCTCGCTTGACTCGTGTGTTCCGTTAGGTAAGGACAAGCTCTGTGTTCGCAGTAGTCTGAGCCTTCTAGTGGCAGGCAGCTCTGGTGAAGCTGACTTGGTCGTTTTGGCTATGGGTAACTCAACGGAAACTGCAACATTGGTTTCAACTGACCCGACCTCACCCTCTGGCTCGGGTCCTGGATTAGAGTGAGTTTTCCTGAGCTGCTCCGGACCAGGCCTCCTGATCCCACTGCCTCCAGGATGCGATGAAGAGCAGGAAGGGGTGCTGGCAGCCATGGCAGCCCACAGCTCCTCCTCCCATTCCTGTTCCCTGCGCTCCATGTCCCGCTTCTCCAATTCCCTTTCACGGTTGTAAATGGTGAATTCCTCAGCAATGTGTTCCAGGTGCTGTTGCACCAAATCTGGTTCCTGCTGAAATGTTCATGCACAAACATCATTGAGAGCATTTTAAACAGAGCTTAAAATTAACTTGCCTTTGCCAACTACAGTGATAATTACCTGTGGCAACTGAACATTGATCTCACGCAAGGACCTTTGCTTTGCTAGCCTCTTTTTCTTCTTGTGCAGTGGCTTTGCTTCGATGATCATTTCCTCAAGCTCAAATGTTGGGTCACAATTTAAGTGGTCCTTAGGTGGTGTAAAAGGTGGACCAATCTGCAAAACATCTTGATGAAGTAGAGCCCCAAAAATTTTAATGGATATATGGGTGTCAGCGGAACTCTTGATGCCCAGGGTATGGACAGCTACTTTACAGAGGTAGGAGAGAAATGCGCTTGCGAGGGATGCGCCTACCTTCCTTTCCAAAACAGCTTCCAAGTCAAGTCCCTGCATAAAGGGCAAAGGTTTCAGGTCATCCATGTGACTGGCCCTTGCTGTTGGATCAATGGCCAACATCCGGCGTAGAAAGGATGTGAATCCAGGACTCCACACTGATGGCCAACTAGACACATCGGCAGCCAGCAGGCGCCGGACTTCAGCCAGAGGAGTAGCGGAATGGATGTCAAAAGGCCTCCTTCCTGTAGCAAGTTCATAAGCACACACTCCCAAGGACCACCAGTCTGCTGGGAAGCTGTAACCTGGGCAGTCATCGGCTGCACATGCAAATATTTCGGGTGCTGCCAAAAACAAGAAGAAAATTGTAGTCTCCCGCCCAAGTCTCTGAGAAACCATTAAAAGCTGACATGAATTAAGTTTTTCTGTTATACATTCAGTATAATTGAATCAAAAGTGTAGCAACACATCTGAAACATAGTTATCTACAGTGCACCACTAGTTGAAAACTCTTAGCTCACAGGAAACTTTTAAGTCACTGAATATACTGCATCACACCAAACAACAAGTCCAGCTTTACAGGTATTAACCCTGGAGCCGTGACGTGCCTAAAAGTTACAGCAACCGTGACGTGGGGTCTTTTAGGACCCCATCCATATTTTAATTTTTATTAATTTTTATATAATACTTTTCAATGTATTGACTATGTGCAATCATTCTTTGAACAATGCCTGAAATGATCGCTAATTCAAAATAAACGTGCACTTCCTGTTATATACTTTCAAATAAAGGCAAAAGTTCATTGTAATTATCATTTTTATGCATTTTAATTCCTTTGGGGTCCTACAAGACCCCGCATCACGGTTCCAGGATTAATCAAAGTAGCTTGCAGTACTAAATCTTGTGGCTCATTTGTACACTTGTACTACACCTTTGTACTGTATAAATATCTAAACAACAGCACCCACTTTGTCAAGTGTTGAAAAACTGTAGCTAATTAGGCATTTTGATTTGAGCAAGAATTCGCTGTGCATGATTCCACATGCGTCATTAGCAGATACATGGTTTTACGTAGCACTCTGGACTTTTGTTTGGGACATCAGCACAGCACATTGCAATACCTGTAACCCCTCATATCCCTCAGTCAACCTCATTCAGAAGTGCTGGCTAATATGACATTTTTTTGGTGTGCAATAATGGCCACTCCAGCATTAATTTCTCTTTCAGCTTTCATTAATATTTCGCAAAATGCAAATTCTGGCTGAAAAGAGTTACAACTGAATGACAGTGCACAATAATTAGACTTTCCCTTCCTGCTGCTGCAGTTTTTATCACCAGCTGCACAATAGGCATCAAGCCAGAGGATTTCAAGTGGCCGGAAATGAAATGGATGGAGCTGAGGAGAGACTCCCATTCCAATTACAGCTCACTGAATAGACCCTGCGGCTGGTAATGATTGCCTTGTAGCAAGAAAATTCGTGTCCTTCTCGCCACAGTAATTTTAATGTGCAATTTTAAATGAAGCTTAATTCCTTCCCAGGCAACTTACCCATATAAGGCTTGGTCCCTGACATGGAAGTACCCAACTGACCTTCCTCCAACACTGTCGCTATATTAAAATCCGCCAAGTGGGCATGACCTGAAAAAAAAAAAAGTCATGTAGTTACCCGAAAAACAAGACATCTGTTGAAAGCCTTACCTTCTTCGTCCAAAAGAATATTATCCGGCTTTATGTCCCTGAAACGATGAAAATAAATCCTTATCAACATCCGCGAGTCATTGTGGTTATTTTTGAATGTGGCAGTGACCAGCATTTTCGCCGTCAAAACTTATCTAGGATGCGCCCATCAATTTCACCCGATTGCATTATCTCCATCGGAAGTTATCTTCTGGCGGAAAGGAAGGGTAGCAAATGGGAATCTACTGTGCGACTGTGGTCCAAATCCAATGCCACGTAATCTCGCGGAGATGTGCACAGATTGCCGGCCGTCTGCCAAAATACGTAGGAAAAAAAACTAGGAGAGAAAGAGCGTCCCTGGCAGACCCGGTTCTAGACGAGAACAGAATGAAGGTAAATCTTGTCTAACTTTGGCTGCTTGAATCGGGACGCCCGAGGGGTATGAACAAGTCCCTGGCTTCTACAGTGCACCGTGAACACACCCAAACTCCAGGACTGAAGATGACAGAGCGCACTTACCTATGTAAAATAAGTCTGCTCTGCAAATAATCGAGCGCAAGGCCAATCTCAGACACGTAGAATCGCACAGCTTCCTCGCTGAAGCAAACGTCCTGCTGCAAGTGATAACGCAGATCTCCTCCCAGCAAGAGGTCCGACACCATGAACATGTCTTCCTCATCTGAAGTGACAAGAACAACGTACTAGCTGGATATCGTCCATATACGCAGATTTTCAGCTTTTTCATTCACATTATTTTATAATAAAGCACGAAATGGGTATGCGATTCTGTTTGTCCACGAAGTCATCAGTAGTTGCCATATCTATGTGAGAAATATTACCTTGGAAGGAGAACCACATGTTGACTAGAAATGGGTGATCCAGCTGTGTCATGATCTCAATTTCCCGCATGACGTTACGAATCGCATCCTTTTCCAGGCACTGATTCTTGTTCATATACTTCATAGCGTACATCTGCTGCGTATCCTTCTTCTGCACAATGCATACCTGCAAAGGGAGCAAAAAAAAATTCGTGCATTATAACCCTCCTCCAAAATTCCGGAAACGATCTTACAGAGAAAAGGCGACGCGAGAATTTACGCTCGACAAAGGACCGGTTCGAGTCGGCCGCACACTTGAGCCCTCCACCAAAATTGAGAGCACTTGTAGTGCAATAAGACGGACGTTCCCTTTGGCGCATTTGAGATTCCTGCACCTCAGGCCGAGGTGGCTTGTAACTCGGCCCCAAGGGTGAACCCCNCTCGGTATGAAAGGAGGCTTTAATGCATGTAAGGATCGATCCCTGAGGGGCCCGCAAGTGTAAGAGAAGCACGGATGAAAGGGTAGGAACATGGACGGAAAAAAAAAAACCAGCTTTCAAAGGTAAAATAATTGTGGAGGACCCAACAGGCGCCTCAATTATTGGTGGCCCGCCAGCTTCATAAATATTCTGGATGCCACTCGAACATTCTCCTTGTCCAATAATTCCCTGTATTGAAAGCAACAAAAAATGAAAAGAGTGAAAAGCAGCTCCAGCGGTGCAGTGCTGCCTGCTATGGGAATTTCGCTATTTGTAAAAGCAGCGTGGCCCACCCCTAAAGCCAACACTTTCGCACAATTTGGCGCACAGCCAACCAAACAGAAACCTTGCTAACTCGCGTAAACAACTCGGGAAGGAAAACCGCCAAGAAGCGCACTCCGGTTATGAGTTATTACATGCACAAGATTTTTCAGAGATCCGGCTTTGTGACCATAGATTCAATGGGATAATTATATGCGTCTATGAGGTAGCCTATAACATGTAAAGTTTGATGTACAATCAACCGTTAACTACAGGTTGTTATTGAGATAGAAAGGGAGATCACTACAGCGATTGCCCGTCATCATATTTCATTCGGGCATGTTCGTGACTGCGGGTGATTACAAAGCTACAAAGTGTACACCTGATTAACGAGTGGTTAAACCCACGGAAGCAACAGCAGAGTGACGGTTCACCATGGGGTGCATTCAGATATGGATGTCGGTTTTTATTACCTGTAAACCGCAGGTCGGCAACCCACTGCCCGCAAACGGCGGTGCCACTTTATGTGGTCAAATACATTTTCTCTGTAAACCGAGCAAGAAACGTCCCAGCCAATAAACTTGGCAGAAGTAGTGTAATGCACCAGCCTCTTGGTTGTGATGTACTGTACAGTACTTATACCAGCATCATATGCATAGGAAAATCTTTAAATCCTACTTCTCGCCAATAATGAAGGAAAAATTTTTCCTAAGGGAAAGTATTCACATATCATTGCTACAGGTTGTTAAGGAGATGGCCGATTATGCTCCAGGACACTGTAACCCGGCAGCCCTTCCTTGCTGTGCCAAGCCATACAGTTCCATGCAATTCCAAAGCAATAGCTTTCATCTTGAAATGTCATTACACGCAGTACTGGTGCAGCCTCCATTTCATTCAGAAAAAAGCTTCAAGTATAGCTTGTGACCTGCTGATGGGTAATTCCACGTCAAGTCGATCTGCAGGCTTTCGAAAAATTGTAACATACATTACTGAAAAAGTAGCCTTTTGAGATATATAACTGTACAGCGTACAGTACTGTACACTGACAATCCAATTTGACTCGTGATTTGCGCCTGCGGGTGATACACCCAGTGATACAAAAGTGCGGTTGCATACTACTCAGGATGATAACTGAACTCGATACGGCACTGTAGTGTATTATACAGTGCTCATGTAACAGTGCTCCTGCACTCGATGTTACGAGGGTTTCGTACTAAGGTCCCTGGATACAATTTTACCCCAAATAATTCTGCATTGCGGATCAACTTTAAGGTGCAATTCGCACAGTTCATCCACCTTAGCCCTGCGATAAGGTATTCATTTCTCGTTTCTCATGATGACATCATGTGCGAGGAGTTAATGGATAACCAACCTGCTATGTATACTTGGGAAATTGGCCGTCCCCATTTCCTTCCATCGCCCACGGATTTCACAAAGGCGATTCGTTAATGTCGTACAATAGGGCGAAGACACACACCCACTCTGTAATTGCTATACATTTTCTTCTGAACTCTTTAAAACTTAGGTTATTGCAAGATCTCAAGATCACAGGTTTTAAAATGCCAAACTGAGTAGTTTCTTAAGCATGACCTTCCCGATTCTTAGACTCACGCACACAGAAAGTGCTGACGAAACTAATGAAAACCGTTTAGAACAATGCTGGAGTATAGGTGTGTGAACACTGCAAAGTGACGGGTGACGCAAACTCCTATACGCTTTATCATTGTTCCAAATGATTTTCCTGCTCCTGCTGCCATTGCCGGGAACAGCAATTTAGTCACCTTTTGTGTTCGCGGGTCCTGGAAATGCCAATCAATCTTTAAAGCCGGATATAATTCCGGTGAACAAATACGTGTAGTGCACTAGAATATTCAAAGCCTCTTCCAAAAGGTAGGTCAACACCAGCTCCACAAAAATGGATTATAATACTGAATTAACAATATTTGTCAGGCGCGTGGGTGGTACCAGCATGCAGTCAACTGCTCGTATTCTCTAGAAAGCTCAATACAAACCACGTGAAATATTTACATTGACAAGTTCGGGGCAATTAATTATTTTCGGAATTGTTTACTGAATTACAGTAAGATGAGTCCTCGCATTGTTAATCTCACCTCGTTTCCGTTGCTCAAAATGTAAATTTTGTGCAAGTTTTGACCATCATCATTGTGGAGAAAATAGGACATATCTTTGTTATGCACGTATCGTGGCTGAAAATGAATAAGAGGCGAGAATACACGTGTGCAGAATGTTCATGCAAAATTCCAATCTGCGCTTTAGCACAGGCAAAAAAACAAACAACTAAACTGCAACACTCGTGCCATTAAAATAACTGCATGTTCGTAATGCGACTCGTGCTGTAGATTTTATATGAGCACTTACCCATACAATTTAATGGGCAATATATCGTTTTTGGGTGCATACTCCTACTCTGGATAGCAATCATAATAAGAGGATGGAACACTTTATCAACCATAGCTGATTATAGAAGTGGATGTACAGATAGACCTAATAATTTATGCACGGCAGAAGGTACACTGCAACCTATTTCAAGTGGGTCACGAGACATTCTGAATTATTTGAGAGAAAAGGGAAGCAATAAAAAAAAAGTTTGAAAAGCACTGCTAGAGGGGGCGGAGGGTGGAGAAAAAACCGCCCCACTGGTTTCGTTACTAGAGAGAGAGAGAGAGAGAGGACTGAGATGAAATAATAATATTTCTGGTCGCGAACGGATCCCGCCCAACAACACTGGAAGTTTTATTTGTATGGCTGCAGGAAAAGCTATTCCCGTTACGTAGAAGGTTCCACTCCCTGGTCCCCACCATCAATTATTCTTCCGAAGGTCCTTTTCAAAACTATGCGATATTATTGCGTGAAACTGGAGGCTGTTTTGAATCGACTGAATTGTATAAGTATTCCATCGCACATGGGCTCCCAATGACAATGGAAAGTGCTCAAATCTATCTAAAATGACTATTTAAAAAAAAAAGACGAAACACGAGAGTCATAGCACGATGTCCGCGTACGTCATCTAAATTATACAGGCCGATTCAAACCAATGATAGTGCAAGCCATACTAGAACCACACTGTATATTTAAAAAGGCAACGAACATCCAAAAACCCGGCCGCATATAGAAACTGTCAGAAACAACCAGAAAAGAGCCACTAGTCACGCTCTGATAACACTTTTGAAAACATTTTAAAACTCCACTCTACAACCCACGGGGGTCCCTTTGGTACACCATATTCCTCCTCTTTTTTAAACCTCATACCGCACGTAGAGTACCAAGTACCACCTACTGCACTGGCAGTAGGAAAACCAATCTATCCCTTGACCTGGAAGCTGCTGCATCTGGATTGTAATGAAGAGTCGACGATGGTTTCTGGTCGGCTGGTCGTGGTCCCAGGTAATCACTCTTCTTCTGCTTGAGAGATTGCGATTGGGGGATTGAGCCAGGAAACCTCTCCTATTAAGTTTACCTTGCCCCCTGTTGACTCTCGCCTTCAAATGACACATTGAAACCCGCGGTTCCTGGGTAAACGTATTCTAGCAATCTTCCTAGACTTAAAGAGACTCCCTGACCCCCCGCCTCTATTCACAAGCATAAAATGAGAGACCCCTGCCAAAATGAAAAAGGCCAGGCTTAGTCTCAAAAAGCCTTGCAATATGCGCTCATATAGTTCACACGACCCTTCAATGCCCCTGGACAAGCTTGTCTACTTTGTGCGGCTCTTGTTCCAAGCAAATTTCTGCATTAGCAAATAACCCTAACACCCCAGCTGAACACCGAGTTAGAGGGGGAAAAAAAATTATTCTCCACAGCCCTTTTCACAACAGGGAAACTTACATGCTAAAAATTGGGGGCTGGCATTATGCATTTTACTCGGCTCTAACTTAATTTGCGCGCTTGGAAAACCGCCGCTAACCGGGTTAAATTTGCACCACAATCATTTTTAAGCCCCGTTAAATCGCATTAATGCCAGCCTAATCCTACGTTTTAGAGCAATCGTAAGTTTCCACTACAATAATATTATTCGCTCTCCTGGAGCTAGCAGCTGTGTAACTTAATGTATTGTTCTCCGGACCTGCTGCTGCAACGCGATTTCCACCCCGAACTCTCTTTCGTACATATACAAATAACATCGCTTTGTTATTCATGACTTGTCACCGCTTACAGTCGGTATTACTCTTACACTATCTAGACACGGCGCCATGCCAACCCAGCACAGTGGGTGCCTAAATGGCAACACATGAACGTGCAAATTGCAACCAGGCGAGGCAACTTCTTCGTATAAAATGTATAGATCATCAGAGCAAGAAGAATTGGTAGCATCTGCGGGCCATTAGGTCCCATTTGTGCGATATTGAATTTTAGTCATCCGGAGATTTGTGGGGGCAGCATCAAGTGTGTTTCCTTAGGCAAACATTCGCTTGATCGTCCCCAATTGTCTTCAGGAGGGGGTCCATAAAGAATTGAACCGCGATGAAAATCGACAAACTGGGTCGCAAGGGAGGCGATAAATCGAGTGGCATCCCCAGGCGCGATGAAGATTAGTCGACCTAATAAGGTCTGAAGGCGACCATGATTGATGACAGAGGGTCGATGATCCACCTCACCAATCATTAGCCTTTATCGTGCTTTCTCCTGCAAGCCTCATCGGTCTTCATCTGCTCGGACTAATCAGAGTACAAAGCCAGTAGGGGACAGCTTGTCACTACCGCTCAGGCTACAACACCCATTAACTCCCTCTCTTTAATTATCGACAGGCATCCAACACCTGCAATCACGACTACAAACTGTTTCATCAAACTGCCCAACTTTCGGAAGTTCCGAGTGTACAGCTCTTTAATAGGGCGAACAACCTCTGTATGGGTCACTAACTGCATATACCAATGTCCGGCTTCATGTTTCTATCACAACCTGTCAATCTCCTTTCTATAACTAACCCTTGTCATATCTCCCCCGAAGCAAGAGCCTTCAAACAGTCTGCTCCACTTCCTCTTAGAAAACTCTTGTATTTGAGAAGTTTTGATGCAAAACGGATTCCCAGTAAGAAGTTTTATATCTGAGAGCTATTCTGGTGTGATCGAGTCCTCTTCCCGTCCTCCCCGTTTTTTTGGAGAAAAAAAAATAGGGAATAAAGCGCAGCGGGAGGGAAAGTTTGGAGGGATGAAGTTGGCAATGGGAGATGGCAAGGCGTGTACCCGTGGGATTGAAGGGATGTTTCAGGTAAGGAATAGAGGAATATAAGAAAAAAAAGGAATGGGGGGAAAGAGCAGGGGTAGGAAGGATGCTGTATTGATCAGCACTGGAAGTGGAGGGTAGGGATGAGGAAGCTGATTGGGTGCGGTGGGGGTGGCCATCAGGGCGGATTGGGATTTTCGGGAAGGGTGCCGCAAAAAAAAAGGGAAGAAAAGGCGCTTCCACTTTTTTTTTGCGGCTTCCGTGCCAATTCAGCAAGATTCTCTTCCGCTTCCCACTGACCCCTTCTTTTCACGCCCATGGTCACTTTCAAGTCTGACTTCTACTGCTGCTTTGCCAGGCCAACGTCTCCGTAACCAGGCAACGAGAGAACTTCACTCGTCTCATTACCCAATCACTTTACAGTTGGCTGATACATCCCACGTATTTCATAAGCTTTCTCCCAATATGCATACCGATGTTATTGAACCTTAAATTGGCTCGCAAAATAGTGCGGTGCTGGGCATAGGCAGAAATATGCAAATTCGGCCCTCATTTTTCACGTATGATGAATGTGATGGAGGTAATAGCACTCAAAGTGTCGGCAATAATATTTGGCGGATAGCACAACCCATTTCTGTAAAGTTGGGGGAAGCCATCAGTATGGATGTTGATGTTTTGAAACGAGAAGCCCCTGTTGGGAGATGGAGAAAAAACTTGGAAAAAGAGGTGGAATTTCCTGAATGCGAAGAAATCAATTTGTGCTCATAATACTCTTGGTCAAGGGGGATATAGCCGGGCTCCGGAGATTTATTGTGGAAATTGTAGCTTGTCCCTTGGAAAATAATAAAAAAGGGCAGTGCTTTCATCTATAGATGTATTAGTCTGGGCTGCCATCCCAGTGAGTGATGAATGATGTCGGCAGCTGACAAGAATTCTGTCCCGAGTGTAACAATTCATAGGCTGGAAATGCACATATTAAAAGTGACATTTGTGGGCAACGCCACAGCTACATTCGCAACTGCCCAGAGATTATGTCAGCTTCGCGAAGCATTTAATTTATCTCCCGAAAATGCCATACTATGCGTTCATCAAGTAAGCTGGTAAGTCATAACATCAGCAAAGCAGGGTGTATATATGCGAGTCACTGCAGCTGTTAATTCTGCCCACATGTTCCATTTTCGAACTACTACTCGAATTATCCCAAGAACAAAATACTCCACATTTACGCCTCCCAAATGCAATACACATTTTTTGTTACATTTCTATGTACGCGTAAATGGCACAAACAATTATGTTGGTTAGCCACTCATGTTCTCGAATATTCCCTCCCAGCTTTCCGTCTTTCCTCACAAAAGGGATTCTGTTTGCTCTGGAGAAACATGCACAGCACAGTATATGGAAAGTTTCAACCCACATGCATATATACAGTATAGTCTCTGCCGTGCCTACGATAACCTGCCTACAAATTCGAGGAAGACGAGTAACTTCTTAATTCAGAGGAGATCCTCTGGCATTCTCGTCACGAAGGAGAGACAGAATCAACTCACACAGTATAATAAGGTATGCATTATAATGATGAACTACAGTATGCACTCACCGGATAGCTTATATTTGAACTGCTTTAGAAGGAACCTTATACGTACTTTGGATATAAGGCTCCAATGCAGGTGACTTTGCTACCAAATTCTTATTTATTATGCTTGCTTTATCTACATGACGAAAATTAATAAGTATCGAAGACACGGTCATGCCTTGCTCAATTAGAAACCGAAGCCCAGGATACCCCATTTACCTATATCAATGCATCTTCCAGATATTCCCAGATATTCCAGATATTCCCACATCATGCTGAGGGTTCCAACCTCATTTACAACTTGCTCCAAGCCCTTTTTCCAATCAATTTCACCGCATGATCATGCTGGCGTGAAAGATGCTGTAGGAAGGAGCATCTTTCAGCTCGAGACTCAGGCTGGTGAGAAACTCGCGAGCAACTATATAACATGCCACACGAAACTAGCAACTGTTTTCCTCTGAAACTTTGCATGAGATAAATACCACAAGAGAGTGAGAAATGAATAGAAGTTGAAAAGAAGACCGGTTTTTCCCAGAAACTTTCTCAGAGAACTGGCACTTGCTGTACCAAGTGTTACAGGATGGCAGCTAACTCTGATTTTTAAAGTTCCAAATTAGATCAGTCACATCACCATTGCCGTCATTGCTAACGACGTTACAATAACAACGGGAACAAAGTGATGTCATTAGGGCTTTCCAATTGGCTAATTACTGAGAGCGCAGCACAAGAGACCCTCGTTTTGAGGAGACTCTCATGCGCTACACTACAGAGCTCTGACTGCACTAGAGAACTGTGGACTAATAATCATTAGTGCAGGAATACTCAGTCATTAACGCACGCAGTTCTCTTCACAACCAGCAAATATTACCCCCCCCCGTTGTTTCATCACGACTTGAATTCAAATGTACCCTGACTGTACACACAAAATTATTCACCATTAGGCCCAGACATGAGTTTCACAAGATACCCCAGCACACTCATTCATCACCCTCTATTGCTCCGAACGCCTCATTTCGACCCCATTTCTACTCATTTATGTGCCATTGAGAGACCGGCTAAAAATGTAGTGCATTCACTCCCAACGAGTGCCTTTTCATGTCCTCTATACGCACTTCAATACACCCACAATGCCCGCCATTTCCACCAATGTTGACCAATTTTGGCCTTTAAAAAAAAAACCACGTTTGGCACCAGCAAATATGGCAGAGCTCTTGTTGATCACAACGAAGGAAATGGTTAAGTGACGGGGAGCTTGATCGCCAAACACACTCTGCTGTTCTCTATAGAGTTGGGGGGAGAAGTGGATGGTAGGATTCCCATTATGAGCCCTTCCCAACCAACCCAGCGCTTGGAAATAATTGGGTCGGAAGTGCAAGCGGAGCCGGAGCGACGCTTTTGGAGCAAAGTCCGGAAATGAGTGGAAGTGGGGGGGGGGGGGGGGGGGGGNGGGGGGGGGAGGTGGAGGTGGACCGGGGAAAGTCTATATTCTCACCCCCAACCAGCCCACCCATCCCCGGACAAAGTCACTTCAATCAAAAGCCAAGCAAGTCCTTTGTCACCTCTTCCATTTTCCTCCTCTCAAAAGTCAGATTAGAACCTAATTGTCCCATAAGCTAGTTACACTTGCATCATTTTGAGCCTTATTTAGGACAAATATTGGGCGATTCTCGTCTGGAAACGCCCTGAGCTCATGCCTTATTTAAAGAACACAAAGTACATTTTCACTACGTTACAGGACGAGGAAAAAGGGCACCGCCCATGATACAGGGGGGTTGAACAAAAGGTCACTTGTAACTGTACGTTACTACATGTATGATGTTAACATAATAACAGTATGAAATGCTGTTGTGTGGGCAAGGTACAATCAGTTTAGTGACCGTGATTGAGCCATGTGTATACATTATCATTGTATGAAATTGCATGGGTGCATTTATGCGCACTTCAAACGAGTTTTCACAAAAGTAATGCGTGCACTATTAAAAGAGCCTTTTGTTAAACCACTACACTCTACAGTGAAGTCATCAATACATATTTGTCGCGAGAATTACAAAATACATACTGTATAATGCTAAAGCAAAAAGTGCGACTGATATTCGAAGTGAGGCGGTATCTCTTACTCGACGACATACGATTTTACTACAGTTTTACAAATAACAGAATGCAGTATCGTACACATCAGTTCACATACATCACAGAGAATAATGTAACCAAAGTGCTTAGATGTGTGCGTATATCGATAACAGGCGCGGTTGTCCTTGAGTCTTGACGGTGTACAGTGCAGTACATCTCTGCGACACTTCCGTTCCCGCGCTAGAATTTTGTCCTATAGTACAGTATATGCCGATAAGAACATTATTATAGTCGTTCACTTTTGTCCCAGCGATCTTAAACATACGCTACCATAACCTTCCCAATTAAAGTAGAATTCAAGCGTACAGTTTACAAAACTGAAGTGACGTGTTTTATATACGGTTCTACCGACGCGACGGTTTCCGTAAATAAACACCTATAACGTTGTTCGTTCAAGAAACGATCAAGGGCCGATGTCACGCCCAATATAACAATGGCAGGGGTGCAAAACAATAATTCCTTTAGGAGTTAAAACTACGGTTGTATCACGAAAGAAAATTTCCGTTACATGAATTCACAATTGGTATTATCATAAAATTACCATCTGCCCCAATGCAACCTAGATCACTCTTATTGATGCATATCCCCGGAAATAAGAAGTACTGTATTTATGATTCCGACTGCAGCATGTAAATCATTGTTATTTTGGACCTGCAAATCTATCACATTGGATTTGAGTCCTGGTTATATTGGCCAATTCAATTATTTTTTTAAAAAAATCACCCGAATTAATTAATTACAAATTCTTTCCATAATGCAAATTTTCTGAAAATTATTTCAGTTACAATGTTTTCATTTCGTGGAAGCACATAACTGTATAGCACTGGTGGACAGTCCATGCAGGCGATTAGAGATGAGTGACATCGCATCCCGCAGACACGACTCCAAATAACCCTCTGCTTCACCCTGTGCCTGCCGCTGCTGTTCGTGATGTGCGCCCAGCATATCAGGACAGAGTCGTCCTGGCCATCGCTATATGGATGCAAATCCAGCTTTTCCCGGATCCCCAATTTGCACTCTTTGTGAGCCGGAGTGAGGCGGGAGGGGCCTCCCATCCAACCCACGCAAATTATCTGCCGGCCAAAATGGGAAAAGCCTGATGCCCGTCTATCACTCACGTCCTCCATTCCCACCACAACAACAGGCAAGATACGTCCTGGGGGCCCCCGGAAACTTTGCACTGAGCCAGCATCCCGGCTCCTCCAAAATGGGTTAAGCGAGAGATACGGCTGCGATGGGGAAATCTCTCGAGGGTTGTGCCGGGAGAAGTGCTGAGAGCACGAGAGAGGTGCAGATGCTCCTGAAGAAAACACCACAAACAGGTATGGCCTTCGACATCGGTCAACAAGGATGACTGCACAAAAGTGCACATTGCATTCGGCATGAAACTCAAATAACCACAACATTTCACAGCTTTTAAAGTGTATTTAGGCCATATTTTTTTGAAGAGAAAATGGACCAAAAAAGGTATGTACTGCTATAGGTGGTTGAGGATCGATCCATTGGTCGATGTCGTTATTGGGCCACTGATTATTGGGAAAAAGAGCACGCGAAACTGACGTTACACAGAAAAAAAACGGTGGCAGAAACAAACAGCAAGCCAATATTCCGATAATAACTATTTATTTCCTCACGCCAGTCTCGCCATTCGTTCTCAAACGCTTATCTGATCAAATTCTCATGGACCGGACAGCACATTAAAATGGTCGCATTTTTAAATTTCATTGTGTCCTGCAATCTTCACCTGAACGAATGGAGGCCGACATTTAGTATGACAGTCGCTCTTTTTCAGAAGCATGGATTTCAACCCTCCGTCAGCTAAACATGAAGCCACAACATGACAAGTCTCGCCTGAATTTCCGAACACCCGTTCACTTTGTGACTGGCTCCCTGACGGTACTGCTGAGTGTTGACGTCACGCCCATACCTTCTACACGGGATATTTTTACCTCGCAACCTGCGTTTCCCCCCGGCTCTATAGTCCTTATACTATATCATCTGTCTAGAGTTTTTAAAAAGGATCATTTTATAACTACTCGTACAATCTGCAAACGCTGGAATTCATCCGGATTTTGGTATATATACGCAAGCAGCCTCCCTAAATATAAAGGCGATTGAATGATTATCACACGAAATTATTACTCGTATTGGTATGCATTCCCACAAATGAACTTATGAAAACATTGGCCCGAAATGAGAATTACATTGGATTAAACACCAGTGTACCGCCTCCTTAAACCTCCTAACGACCAAGTGTGGATCCTTTCGTGGCGGAAAGTTTCCTCTTCTTGTAGAGTTGGAAACAACTTTCAATTTTCTTAAAACTCTTGTCTACGGCGGTCTTTTCTATGAAGGTCAACCTTTACAGGTCAATGGTCAATCATTTCACATGCTGCATTGATTTGAAAGAATCATCGCGGTAACGAACTCTTTCGCCATTTGTAATTTTCATCGCGTTCATTTTCCACATCAATGCACCAAAAAAGTTTCACAATTATAAAAAATAAAGCCAAAAATTAGGGAATTAAGTTTTCATTTTTTTCCAACGAAATGTCTAGATGCAACATATACTCAATTGTTAGCAAATTGCAGCTGACTGATTGGCAACCATTGTATAGGAAACTGAGGAACTAAAGAAGCAATGGTACAATATCTAGGACGTGACTCTGTGGTCTCTTTTAAATTGCACGAGCGAATATTGTCATGATGGATTGCAACTGTTTAAATAGGGCCTTGGAGTGGCGTTTAAACAATGCCTGGAATGAGGACCCCATGATTGGTCCACCATCCGGAATCCTTATTGATCTAATTACTTGAATCGGGAATAAATTCATACAGTACTGTACATTCCACTGATACATCATAAGCAGCCGTTTCGCAATTATTTGACCATTATAATTTACTCTCTCTCTCTCTCTCTCTCTCTCTCTCTCTCTCTCTATCTCTCTCATTATTCAGTACGGGAGTGTTCCACACAAATTAATCGGAAGAATAGATTTGTTTTCATAGCATATTGTCCACAGCATAGTATAATGAAGCTGTTTATTTTCTTTATTTAGTATTTCATTAATAACGTACATACTCTTTATCAAACGACACTGCAAAATTAATATCGAGTGGAACTGCAGTATAAAACAGCACGAAAGTAATATCACTATGGCCATATTCACGCACAATGGTTTTTGTCATAATTATTCCAAACTCGGGTTAAAACTTTTAAAACCGGTCCAATATTCCTCCCATGTAAACAGAAGCATGGAATTGCCAAGGGAGGATGGATGTGTTTTATTAGCTTAATTCCTGGGTTTGCATAGCAGCTTTACCCACACGGAAACTTTAATCGCGATCCTTAGATTAAAACACTTCGGTTAACAGGCACACATCACGTACTTCTGGTTTGGGAAACTAAAGTCGTCGTTGTCGAATAAATTGTGAATTTGGCATTCTTATTCTTACGACTTATATACATTCATACTGTATAATATATTACCATTTCTGCAGAGCGCCTCAAAATATTTCAGACAAACTAAAGGGATGAACTCTATTGAGCACCATCAGAGGATCACTAATGCAGAGAGGTAGAGGCGGGTATAGAGGTGTCACTTGGAATATCCGCAGACTCGTATCTAAGATAAAATTAGCATGGCTGATGAATGAGGTTAGCTCATATGCCATATGCAGTTCAGATGAATCTACGGCACTGCCATCGCTTCGGCAGCTGCCTACTAAACCTACTGATGTCGCAGTTTTAATTAAACTTGCATAGTAAATCCTTCTCTTTACATGCACGGTCGCTCATATTCAGGCCTGTACCCTCGGGCAACTATACATACTGTAGGCCTATCTGCCAGCATATTTTATATCTTATATTGGAAGTCCGTTGTCTACATGTAACGAATATTCAGACACCAAAATTATGACACTTCCAGTATTAAGGTGTCCCGGAATTCACTCTATAAGTTCGTCTGAATCAATTATATGCGAAACAACCTGTTTGGTGAGAGTTGGAGCATACTTCAAAATACGAGTATACTGCTCATGCATATTTTGTGGTTTGCTTATTCATTCATTGTTAATAGATTTATTGGTTTCATTGCGCGCGGCTCCGCGTCCCATCACCGAGCATGTATAAGAAGCCGTTGAAATGTTAAAGGCTATGACGTCAATAGAACTTCCTATTCATATTTGAACATTCCAAGGTATGTCTCAACCCGGAGTGTCTTGCATTTTCCGACATAGTTGTACAATCCCTGGTGACAACAGTTCGTAAACACATCTTCAGAATAATTCCATTAAGCGATATAGTATACATTATTCCGCTTTAACAAAAATGCAGCATGCAACAGATGACACAACGGGAAAGAGTCAATGCGCGTTAGACACACTACTTTTGTGTGTATACCTTCATAATTATTGAAAACAAGTTTGTAGTAAAAACAATACATATAGTCCATTCCTTAAATCTTCCTATACCTAGAACACGTTAATAAAAACATAACTAACTTCAACTATATTAATATTCCTTACATTATGCGTCAAGGTAAAAAGCTTGACGAGTCTGCCTGCACTATACATTCTACGATTGAAGTGCAAGAAGAAGAAGAAAAGACCTCTCTGAATGTTATATACTTCTAACAAATTAATCCACAGCGTGAAAAAATATGAGTAGTTACTATATTAATGATGTCGTTACCACAATGTTAAACGTAATGTAATATATATCACAAATCAGACAACGCAAACAAGCTATACCAGTACGGGTTTACAACCGGCCTAAATAACTTACATCCAAATGATACAGAAAATATGGGTGGGCCAAGCCCTATAATGGCACAAAAATTACAGGCCCATACGCCAACACAGCTTCGCAACACAATGTTTACACATCGTCCTGTCCTGAGAACACGTAAGGTTTCCGGTTGTCAATACTTCTCCTATAAATAGGCTTAAATTCCCTAGGACAACCCCGTTGTTTGGCCACAACGATTGACATATCACACGTACACTGCACAAAGGGCAATTGCCATACGCCAGATGGAGAGACAAGCTTCTACGGTAAATTCGTATGATGCAGACAGTCATTTTGGGTTCACGCAGGTTTTATAGGGCGACACCTCGTTATACTTATTGTGAGACACAGCTTGTATAGCTTTAACCCGAAAGAGCATTAGTTTACAACCTAGTCCTCCTAATGACACTGGTTTCCTCTGTCGCTAACTATTACACCTGACGATACCACAACAGTTTTATATTACACACGCAAGTTACTCCCGCAGCCAGAATATGCGTTGTGATCTCACAGACAAGGCACCACGCAAAACGCCATAATCTCCCCAAACCATCCTTTAATTTAGAACGTTCCGCACATGAGCAGCCATACCACCAAACTTCCCATTATTAATCTCGAGCCCCCAGTTTTTGCAATAACTTTGCCCTTTCTCTCACTCCCCCTTGGCATAACTACAGCGCAATGTGCGGGGTGGAAGCTGCGCCATTGAAACTAAAATCCCAAATTGGCTCCAGTCCATTGCCTTGAATCCGGGCG
This sequence comes from Catajapyx aquilonaris, assembly GCA_000934665.2. NCBI lineage: Eukaryota > Metazoa > Arthropoda > Diplura > Dicellurata > Japygidae > Catajapyx > Catajapyx aquilonaris. The sequence continues at coordinate 13,199 of JYFJ02003100.1, read as the reverse complement.
CCGGCACCAAATGCAGGTGGATATAGCAGGAATCCCGTGATTCAATTAGGGCCTAGAGAACGAGAGACGAAAACAGGCTTTAATTGCGTTGTGGCAGACAGGCACAGAGTATAGGGCGGGTGTACCGGTGGAGAGGACGGGAAGCTGGCGATGGGAAGTGACTATACGAACTTTCCCGACAAGTTTCCTCTTATTGACTTTACTTTCCGGACAGCTATGATAAATCGACTCCTGCATGTCACTATAGCGTAGGTTATACCTGCGGGGTGTTACTTTTTTGTTTTTTTAAAAAAAATTAATCTCGAGAGGTACGACAGGGAATGACGTGCCTTGCCTCGCTTCGTTTGCTTGCTACTGAGGCGCGTGAAATATAAAATACGCCACTGGAAATTGATAATATTCTGTAGTGCGTTTTGCAGTAGCCTAATTGGGAAGAAAGATGTGTGCCCCAGAAACCAATTGGGCAGTGCAGCACTCAATAGCTCGAATTCAATGCAGAGGGTCGGACAAACGAGGCTCTTAGCCTATAGTGTGTATACTGTACAACTGCAAATAGTAGCCAATGGGCATGATGGGTATAGTCGGGAAAGGGCCACCGATAATTAGAAAGAAATGTTTTACAACGGTATCCAGGAGCATGCAACTCGATTTCGACCCGTCCTCGTCGATAATGCGTCAATTGACCTTTTGGCGGAGGGAAAAAGTGGACTAAAGTGTACATCGCAGCCAGGACATTCCAGACATGCAAAGTGCATACATCCGATGTCAGAGTTTATCGTCGCATGGCTAAAACGCGATCCATTGTGTCCCGTAGCCTATATATTGGCATCAGAGTGGCCACTATCAGGCACGACCATTTTTCCATAAGGAGTCTAATATCAGTGTAGAAATTGACGCTTTTCTGAGGCACATGACTTGATGGTTTCTTTACCATACGGCACGAAAGACTAGCCGAGGCAAGCGCCAATCGTTACTATTCAATAGCGGGTTTTATAATTTTGCACTTTAAAATTCAAAATCTCTAGAACAGCGTTGTACTTGAAATATTCATAACGCTTCAACATATTGATCAAGAATATGGGCGACAGAGTGCATAAAAACCATCGGATTTCCACAAGTGGCCAATTTGCCTCGAAACCTCTGCAGTGCACTTCCTAAGTGCTCAATTGGATTAAAGGCTATAAAAGAGCCAAAGAGGCAGCTTAACGAACTTAATACATTTTGTGACATGTAAAATTCAAACTAGAAAGAACCTAATGTTCCATAATTATATTGGTCCTGGTCACAGCAGAGTGTTGATGATTCAGCTTGTATATGCACCTTGTAGAGTCTCCCTCAAAAATTCTAGGCATAGGAGGAAGCCCATGTAAAATAGGTCTTAGATTCTTATTAAGCTCTCAGGCTGGTGCTGGGATCCTCAGAGGATCAAAACCTCAGGTTTGTTGCCAAGTCTGGCATTTCCCCAAGAGGCCCAGGTAGACTGCCAGTATATGTACAGTTCTTGCCAACTGCGCCTGCGTTGTAATAAAGGCAAACCTCGGCCCGTGTTTACCTGTTTCATCCTACATTAAATCTCACTTTGCTTCAAAAATTGCTAAACCGTAAAGTACTGGATATTTACTCATGGAAAAATGCAGAGTCTGAAACTGTCCACTGAGTTCGCAGTGATTAATAATAATCTACCAGGAAAAAACTGCATATTTTATACGACAGCTATTAATTTTAAACCAAATTCGCCCACATTTATCTTCCTGGCACGAATACTCTGCACAAAACATGTCCAATCAGAGCTACCTGACACCCCCGATTTGTAATGTATAAGTAAAAGAGCGTAACCATTTCGTTCGGAACTTCCCCATGTCGGGTCCAGCTGCAAAGAGTCGCATTAAGAGCCAGGTAGTCCAGGCAGGAGACATCCATAATTCAATTTCACATTTCCATTTCCCAACNCCCCCCCCCCCACCTCTCTGGAACCCTCCACCACATCCCCCCCTGCCCCTGCCCCTCCTCCTCTTCTCTTCATAATTTATCTCCTGATGACTCCCTATTTTGTAATTAGCTTACAAGAAAGTTATAACTCGAGGCGTTGATTTGATTTCGCAGCCGGCAGCTCCTTCCGAGGCTTTAACAAAGACTGGGGACTAATAGTTTCATGTTCACAGCCTCACCTCACCTCTGACCTTACACCTTGTTGCTGCTACCCATGGCCACAACCAGCACCCTCAACAACATCCCATTTTTATCGACACAAATATTTACCACTCTAATCGCGTCACGGCTCGTATGACGGCTAGATCGCACATCCCAACGTGCTGGAGGTGACGCGGCATCAAGTTTGCATGAACCATGAAAAATTTCGTTCCATNCCCCCCCCCCCCTCCCCCCACGCCAGTGTTAACGCTGCTAAACAATTGAATTCCGCTAGTTTTCAGAGTATTCAACAGCTTGGACATAAAAGTCGAAAGCAATGGTTGGATTCACGCAGCATAATACCCTGCTGTCCCGGCAGAAACAACGCGCAAAAACACGTGAACAGTTCACTGCTGGGCCGGATTTAGCAAGTTACAGTTGCTTTTAAGCCGATTACATGCTGAATACTGCATTACAATGTTCCTTGCAGTTTTTACTTCCTCTGTGAATTTTTTCCCCTCCCTATATGCAAATCAATACTAGAGATTCGTGCATGAGCTACAAACTCCTTTTCAGTCCGCCCCATATATAAACAGAAGACCGATATCCAGTTAGCGCTATGATTGCACAGTTATCGCACAAGTTCGGACTCCGAAGACGTGTTTTTATAGCAGATCCCGAACAGCCCGGGTCTAATGAAGCCGGGCCAGCTTGCCTAGATCGATCCTTGTCTCCGTTGGCCATTAGCAGCCTGAAACCTTTTCCATTTACTTCCCAACCCCTTAGAGTTTCCACTCAAGGCGGGGTAAAAGGAGATATGTCACCCTAGAAGCCTTTGAAAGCTCGGAACACGTCCACTGGCAAATCGGTCCGGCGATGGCATTTTGTCGCGGACGCCCAGCTTTCAAAGGAGTGTATAAACTCCGCTACAGTCCTTTCCACTCGGCCATATCGAAAGCGTGGGGAGGTTGCAAAGTCCTCCCAACACCCAGCGCAAATTCTGCAAGGATATCCATCACTCTTCGTTATATGAATGGCTTGGGCCATCGCTAATCACCCTCTGCATATACCATTAAAATGGGCACGAGTGACCACCTTGGTATCCCTATACATGCTGACCAGAATAGTGCATAAGACGTTAACTGTTGTGCGATTTAATATTGCAAAACGTGGACGGTCTGCAATTTGGCATGCAAGAAGAGTCTGCAGGAAACTCACTACAGGCATGGTTAATAAGTGAAGTCAACTTAAATGCAAGGTAAAGTACTGAGTCTTTCATCAAAGCAACCGCGGAATCTTTCGAGCAGTACAAACAGGATGAATGATAAATACGGCAATCCATTGAAAGTCCCAGTGCATCTTGCGCTGCATTAACCCCGTGCCGCACAAGAAACCAGAAATTCGCATTCAAATTAATTACAGTTACCAAAACACCATCAGCAGATCGCCGCATGTAATAACGTAACGCGGAATTCAATTCTAAATTTAAGTTATTCATGCCGCATGCCACCAAGCTACAGTACATTCAGCATGAAAGCTCCTCAAACAACAACAATTAATTAACAACCGGAGAAGCTTAAGCTGCAAAGTTTTCTCTTGTAATATTCAGTCATGCATTTGTGCCGCTCCCGCAAAATGTTACGGACGAAGAGAGAAAGCAACTGCGGTTTGTTTAGAAAACTATCATAGTACAAGGTTGGAAATGACCGAGGAAAACCACAGGAAACCTTAGCGGGGAGAGGCGGCAGAGGGAACCGGCAACAACCCGGAGATCGCCCTAATGATAGACTCGGCAGCGCTCGGTCTGCTGGTGCACAATCAACCGTGACTAGTTGGTAGCGCATGATCATTAATTTTTTGTGTGCTGGTAATTCATAACGTAATGAACGCTCATTTTTTTGTGTTAGTTAATGCACAAAGGCAGTTAAGCGTAGCTGATAAGGAACCTGTCATCCACTCCAGTAGTCAAAGGTTTCATTCTCGATGTCGGCTATCTGATGCTGGTCATTTCCATACGAACCTAATTAGATTTTTTGCGCCAAATATTGCAGAGCTGTTGTTTTCCTCCTTTTCATACCACCCACGGTAAAGAAATTAATGTGCTAATATATTTAAAAGTCCTCGGTAAGGCTTGAAAATCAACAACCATCATTACTTATTGATGCCCTGGTGCAACGAAGCGGTGTTTGCCAAGTTTCCCCAAGTTTATCCTTCCAATTAGTCTTTCCGCATGGAAGAATAGAATCACGGGCTCCCTGGACTGTAAGGATAAACTCGGGATGGATGCTTTAGGCATAAATGTATAGACAGGCACTCAGCACAAGATTGATGTTCCCATGCGCCTGGTACAATACAAACCCGCATGTAAAATACGTATTATGTAATACTTGCTCTGATCTGAAAATATTGGGACACCCCCAAAAAATGGAGTGGTGGGGTTATACACAGGATGTGATAAAAAGTTTCCATTAAGATTATCTGGACTTTAGAATGGATAATTATGAATAGTAACAATTGAGCTAGGAGGATACCAAATTTGAAGTTCATTTGACAGTTAACAACTGAAATAAATACGATTATACCTTGGACAGTGAATTTCTGTGGGGTCTGGTAAAAATTGCTGCCACTATGTTAATTTCTTACTTAGCGGGATGTAAATGTTGATAATGAACCTGAGGGGCCGCACAAACCCAAAAACAGTTATGACATTAATTACAAAAAATCTAGCACAAAATTAAAAAATATTTATCATGGCTTGCAGATATGCCATTTTCTGTGCATTTTTGAATTAAGGAATATTTAAAGCCATTTTACTTTAATTGCAATAAAAAAATTTATCATAGCACATTGGACTGAGTTCTAGATAAACAATACTATCACATTTTAATTTATTAATAAATAACACCGTTAAATGTGGTACAGCCAAGTGTATCAATTTCTGAAAAAATCCACTTGCGATAAATATTTTTTAATTTTGTGCTAGATTTTTTGTAATTAATGTCATAACTGTTTTTGGGTTTGTGCGGCCCCTCAGGTTCATTATCAACATTTACATCCCGCTAAGTAAGAAATAAACAGAGTGGCAGCAATTTTTACCAGACCCCACAGAAATTCACTGTCCAAGGTATAATCGTATTTATTTCAGTTGTTAACTGTCAAATGAACTTCGAATTTGGTATCCTCCTAGCTCAATTGTTACTATTCATAATTATCCATTCTAAAGTCCAGATAATCTTAATGGAAACTTTTTATCACATCCTGTGTATAACCCCACCACTCCATTTTTTGGGGGTGTCCCAATATTTTCAGATCAGGGCAAGTACAAGCAATATACGAGTATATCGGGTCATGAGCTACAAGATTAATCTGCAAAATGTACACACAATTCCTCTATATTATATACTGGGTAGTGGAGAAGGGTGCTAATTTCCTCTCGGACCTAAGCTATAGTAACTACTGTACGTGTTATTACGTATCAGGCAATTATCCTTGTGCGCTAATAGCTGTGTTAACTACGTAAAATGGCGCAATTAGTTAAAAACCACAGCACTGCAACAATGCAGGGGAAGGTGCGGCATACCGTATTTAACAGATTTCCCCTGACCCTCATCTTTTTCCAAAGTCTTCCATTAGCATCTTTCTGGCATTTGAAATTACTTTCTGCAGTCCTTCGCATCATTTGGCTTTATCAAAGTCTCAACAATCTAATTAACTTGCTACGTGAAACTTAGGCAGAATCATTCATGTCCTATTGTGCTCTAATGTAGCGGCACGATGAAACAGCAGCATCAATTTCATTGCACTTGCTTCAACAATTTGTTAATCCCTGTTTATCCTTATAGGCGAACTTCAACACCATGATCCACTATTGCCTGATTTTAATAGTGGAGATCTGCATTACTTTTATGCGTACCATACGTGTAATTCCCTAATTACTGTTTCACTCTGCCCATCTCAATTCTAGGAACAATGATGCTTTAGATAGAACACTGAAAGGATGATGAGATTTTTTATAGTTCCCATGTCCTAATTATACTCTGAGAATGGCTCATCACAAGCTTTTGACACAAACTTCTGAAACAATCGGATACCGACTGCAGAAAAAAGTTTATCAGAAAATCACAACTGCGACTATACTCCCTACCCTTTAATCACTTGTAATTTGAGTAGCCTCCATCACATGCATGTCGGATCATTTCCGAATATAAATTGCAACAGAGTGAATACATTCATGTTACGTTATGAAATCTGTATCAAGGCATCCCACGTGGGAAATACCGATAATGTTTTTAACGTATCCATAATGTAACAGTTGTGCAGAGAGCCGCGATCAGTACTACTGCATACTCCATAACCATGGGAAATAAACCGTTGTATCTAAAAATCATAATGTCAACCTTTCTGTACAGAATTCCATGACTCCCAGTGTCTTCAGCAGACTTTCCCCATGACAACATACAGTACGCACGTAACACACAACCACGGATTTGATACAAACGGGTTCCCTCTGGCAGAAATCGGGTAAAATATACGCGGTTGGCCCAAAGGGACCCACTACCAAATCCGTATCACTCCCATTCGTATTTTGCAGCAGGCATGAGCCGCATTAAGATGAGGGGGATCGTTTTTGTGCAGTTTTCAATTCACGCTGAGGCACTAATATCGTTCTCTCACTGTCAATCCGTCAGGGAGCTATCAGCCAGGGACGACGAAAAAAAAACTGATCGCGGTTTTCAAATCGCGGTACGACAATCCCCATGGGCATGACAACTCTGGGGCACACAGAAATGCAGGCCTATATAGCATGGAAAATAATTCGCTTGTGACGGTAAAGCCATCGCGTAAAAGAGGCCATAAGCCTGCTGGTGGAAATACTTCAGTTATTGTTGTTGTTGGTAAACCGTTCGTGTGACGTTACTCCCACTTTTATGTATACACGTAGGCATAACTGTAGCCTACCAAATTATTTCGATACCGCAATTTCACATCCTGGTACGTGGAACCACACTGTATAGACAGCACTCTAAATAATTTCGTAAGGGGCGACACTAGCTTGAACACTGCTGCACCTGCAGTATACAGGTAACCACCTTCTAACATAATTACAAGCTACAATTATCGGCAAAAAATTGCAAAAACTCACCTTTCCGAAGCTCCCTTTCCCAATGGCGCGCAGGATTTGGAAGTGGTCGAAGTTGACTGAAAAGTGGCGGAAAAATGGTCTCGATTAGCACTTGAGCTCGGGCGAGCTGTCGTGTGTCATGCAAAAGTGATGAAGGGTCCACCTTGCCAAGGCACGTACTCATTCAGGTTCGACAGTCCTTGAGCACACATCAGCTGCGTAATACCCACGATGTGCTCCGCCAGATATCGATTTCGAAAATTCGCTACCTACCCCAACGGTGTTTTCAACTAATAGCCAAATAAATGCACTGAGGGAAAACTGAGCGGATGAGGGGGGGGGAAAAAATGAGGGGAGGCTATGCATATACATCAAAATTTTGGCCAAAATAATTTCGGCTAGAGGAATGCTCAACTAATGTGCAATGGAAATTCCCCCGCACCCAAAACCTTTCTGCCGGAATTACCTAATGAGGGAAATTTCGGTATGTCATTAATTAATTCGCTAATTAATTTAATGGGGAAAGTTTGGCCAACCGCAGCAAGGGCCCAATCAGTTCGGCCATTAATAAATGGCAACACCAGGTTCGACACANGGGGGGGGGCATCCATTCAAATAAAAAAATAATTTCACCCACCCACCCTCTGGGCAAGCCTGCTGAAAACCTTTAGACTCCATCATGCTACCATTTTCATTGGAGAAACTGGATCGAAGCTGCAATCCCCAGCACCTCCCCACCCCCGAAAGGCATCCCCTAAAACAGACCCGGATTGAATATTCATCAAGCAGCAGCGTGCCAGAATCAGGTTCTAATTGGCACACGACTAAATGAGCTTTGGCGCCCTTCTTCTCAGCCGTTTATCTCAGCTTCTCCCCGAAAAAAAGAACAGAAGTCTCGAAGGACACCCTCAGCTTAAATCAAACAACCGGGCCTTCACAGCTCCCTACATCCGATCGAACCATTTTGCATGTGCAAATGCCTGTTTAAAACGTGGATAAACGCCACATCACCCGAAATTTGGTATTGTTACACACTTTCGTCCACAAGCAACAATAAAATGCACTCAGTGTGTATACTTACACATTAAGCTGACTATAATAATGGACAACAGCTACTGTGTATACACTACATACATTTCACACCCTGCACACTGAAAATTCAAAACGCATACAAATTTGCTCTAAAAGTAGTAACTAAACAGTAATAACAGGTTTGCACCCAGCCAGGGTATAAATTATTTTATTCACACTCCAGCAGCTTATCGAAAATTGAACATATTTTTCCTCGTTTGTTTCCTAGTGTCACATATTACATTTTCTGCATGAAAGTGTGTAACAACAAACATACAAAGTTTCGAGCATAGTTTGCACTATGCTTTCCAGCATTTTCTTGTTTATACGCCATTAAAGCCCCGGCCCCAAATTCGGCCGACTCGTTCCTTCGGCCAGCAGCCAGGCAATTACATGCACAAAGCCCGCCTACATTAAACATTTGGCGAATCATGTTTGCCCGCTGCATAATTGATGCCCCTTCCGCATCCTCACTCAAGAAAAGCAGGCTCCCGCATTTATGCAAATGAGACGCGTGGGCGATTTAATTTTTAGCCCCCCTTCCACCCCCTACTGGTACGCTCATCCCGGGCCCCGGACAATGAGACCCGGGGCAAATCCTGCAGGCCGGAAAATTGGCTGCACGCGAATAAAGACATTTTGCTAATTGGCTGTCGTCCTTCCTTTTTGTTCCCGTCCGCCCAAAGAAACGCAATCCTTGACCTCGGTATGGCGGCAAGTTCGACCCAATTAACTATAGAGGTGTGTGTCAGGGTGTGAAGGACAAGATTTCGGCGGAATTGTGGCTGGAAATTAACCAATCAGAAAATCCTGCGTTCCGAATGTATTTTCCACTAAACATGATTCGTTTATATGAGATCAAAATGCATTGAAAATATACCTATCGTTGCCCGCTCCAGTCGATAGTTATTAGTGTTTCTGATAATATATTTGGAAAAATAAAATTAAGTTTTTGCCTATAGTTGGAACACTCCCCCCCCCCCCNNNCCCGAGAAATCTGGGTTTGAAAATCATTTGTAATTATTTCACATATGGCCACAGAAAGGGTTAGCAGCAGAGTAGAATTTCTGTACTGTTTTTTTTTTTTTTTTGAAATATGAGAATCGCTAATTGCTGCCGAAGAGTAATAGATCGTAAAACATTATTGTGCAACCTTGTTTGCACAATGTTGCAACCCTTAAAATGGGGGAATGCAAATGGGAAACCAATAATTCGCACACACTAACTCCATTAACGTCCATTTTAGTGGACAATTTACAACCCTACACCTTCACAGCTATAAGTTTTGTAAAAACTGAAATAACGATTTCAGAATTTTCCTAATCCATTCCGTTGCCATTTTTGAACTTTGGTCAAATTAATTTTCAAATCCAGATTCTTCGATTGGCGATCTAAGCAGGTAAAAGCGAGCTCCACTTTTTCATCTATATATTATTAGGCACACTAAGAATTATGGCGATTGAACCTGACAACGATCCTGGTAGGGAATCTCCGATAAATCCAGGTTCTGTTGCAGACAGGTTTTGGGCCGCCCAGTAAGTATATCTGAATTTGAATTTTCGCACATTTTCCCAACATGCCACTGCCACAAAAAGGTGTGTATTTGAGAATTTCATGCAATTATTTTCTATATGATTGGTTACCACTGCATCTTCCGCCCACACTTTATCCTCAATCTCTGACTATATATTCCCCATTATTACACATACCTTCTTCCCCGTCTTGCAGGATATGGTGCTTGCTCCTGGCCGACTGGTTGACCCCCATGACGTGTCCCAGTTACAGCTGACCCCGCATGACCTCAGGTCGGAGGGAAAACGTCTCCCCCTGCTGTAACACAAGAGCAACACGCTGTACAGTTCTATTCGGGCTGCTGCTCAGGCTCGAGTTGAGCGAGAGGAAGGGTGGGGTAAGTGCGAAGTTTGCACGCGGGATCGATTCCACGACATGAAAACGGAGCATTTTTGCCCCCCCATCCCATCCAACCGACTATATTCCAGATATCCCAAATTTCCGGTACCCTACTGCACATCATTCACATGTCGATATGTGCAAAGTGCACAGTTGCAGCATCAGCATCCAAATTTAGCGCACCCCCGCTGTTTGTGCCGTATTTATTTACTTTCAGCTACCCTGGACTGCTTGCTGGGAGCTGTTTCAGCATGCATGATGTGATTACCAAATTGCAGGCGGTACCGGAATGTGTCAAGTGCGAGTGCAATTGGGTGCGGAAAAAAACGAAGCGTGTAAAAAAAAAAAAAAGTTGGTGGAATTACCTGCGTTTGATGTGCAACGATGCAAATGTCGCTCCCCGATTCAACATCCCGCCATGGCCGTCACATTGTGGGCAACGTTACGCGACCTCGTGCGTTTTTTTCGCAGTGCCGCGAGGGGGAGGTTGTGTTGGTCGATGGGTCGGTGGAGGCGACGACGTGACGACCGCTCGTGCTGACGACCATGAGCCGACTGAAACAAGCAAGCAACGACGGCGCCTAGGATTCCTTATGCGACGTTGCAATATTATGGACCATAAACTTGGCAGCACGGTATCGATCCGCATGCATTATACATGAGAGGCACATGTTGTACTTAGAAAACATGTGTTAAAACTTTTTTTAAGGTGGGTACGCTTTTTTTTCATATCCGGTACGCAGCTCTGGTATGCGAACCTGAATGATTCAGCGCAGCATATCAAACATGGACCAGGTAATGTAATTACTCCTACGCCGTCGTTTCTGCTATGCACCGCGATTATTACACTGCACTGCCAGGTCATGCACAGCTCAATCTTATTTGGTTAGGATATCATGCAGGCAACAGGTACAGTGCGCTTCAAAATAGTGGGAAGTCATGCTGGAGATAAACAGTAATTCGTGATCATAATGTTCCGTCTGCAGTGCAGGAACTGAAAGTACTGCAATTTAATTCATTCATGAATTTCAGTGAAAATGAGGACACCCTCCGGAAATTACTGAATGCAGCGAAGAATTCCTAGTATACAAAGGAAAAATGAGGGAGTCTAATCCAGTGTCAGTGCTCAAAGAGAATACACCGAATGCGCATAAAATAAACAGAGATGGGCCAGTTTTTCATCATGGAAATGCAGGGTAATTTGTTGCAAAAATAATATACCAGGATCAACAAACTGTCGTCTCGCGCAATAAAGCAGCCTCGAACAACGTCAGGAAAAACAACTGTATCCGATAGAAGCATACTATCTCGCGCCAATAACGGAAATCAACAATTTTTGAATATCTGACTAGATGTTTGGTGATGGATTAAATACGCCGGGAGGTATTAACGTCACTGATTTTTTTTTTTTTGATATGCATCTTAAATAACCAGGGGCAAACTTGGTTGACAGACTTCCAAAAGGTGAAGCTGCATATATGACTGAAATATAAGCTTAGAGAACTCGGCACCGAGTGATTCCCTATGGTTCTCTCTCCTCGTTTATAAAAATGATTTCCAAGAGGCAACCTCCCTCCAGCAGCTACTGGAGCAGCAATAACTGTGGTCATAAACCTCGGCTAAGTGTAATCCTACAGGAACAGTAAGAAGCTTATCTTTTATGAGTAGTTCCGTGTCATAATTACTACACCACCCCTCTCTTTCCCTTCCTAATGAAACTAGGGATTCCACAATGGCGCTCCATTTTTACTGCTTCCGTTGCAAGACGTATAACAAAAAGCATTTTTGGTACAGAAAACGTGCCGATTCCACAAGTTGGTGAGTAGCATTGTTTGCAATATTGAACAACCGATTATGCTGCAATACCGCTTCGTCTGCACTAAGAATGTAGGCGTGTGCGTTACCCGCCACAGCACAGCCTTACAGATTGTTTACACTCGACAGGCTACATCAAATTGTTTACGCACAAGTGTTCAGGGAGGAAGGAAGCAACGTAAACCATGTCAAGGGCGAGTCTGAAATGATTTACTTTAGCCATTTCCAACAAGGTAATCTACAGTGCCATCCAAAAATGTAAGACCACCTATTGTAGATTTTCTAATAGGGGGCTTAAAAATCTTAACTACAAATAAAAATGTCACCTCAAAACAATGCTTTCCAAAGTCACCTAATATCCTACAGTCCGGGACCTAAGCGCAAAAAAACAGGCCGAACTTTTCACTTTGTGATATCAAGAGCTCTTGGTGATATGAAGGTGCCACTTGGTAGACACATGTTTCCTAGGCCTATAGGACCCATTTGAGAGATGGCGGCATCTGATCGGCCCGCTAGATAGGTCACGAGTTATGCGTTGTTGCCAAGAATACCAACCCATGCCGCTCAAAACATGAAAATATCTTGAAAGTCGGATAAAACCGCATGAGAAGAGCAGAAAATGATACATATCCACTCTGCGCACTATGCACTCTGCGATGTACTGTATTACAAGGTAATGAGGTGACACATGTCCATAACGGACCCTGAGTACAGCGAACACCTGTAAATTGCGGAACTTTCTGGAAACTGCAGGGTATATGCAGAGGACATGAAATATTTTCTTCTTCTTCTTCCTTTTGACCTAAGGGGCCGATCAGGTGGTGCGGTGCAATCTTTCAAATGGCTCCTATATAGGCCTGCAGAACATATGTGCCAAGTGGTACTGTCTTATCACAAAGTGCAAAGTTAAAACGCTTATGGTCTGGATTATAATACACACATACCTCACACACACAAACACTGCAGTGTACTTATGTTCTGTAAAAAATAATTCAACCCCACCATAACCACCTCTCAGAGACGACCATGCAAACTCCTAACTTCTCTTGTCCACTGTAGCATACCGCCTCCTAGCGGAGGTTTGGGTTTATGCTGCCTCCTAGCGGAGGTCTGTGTAAAGAGAGCAGATTAAAGCGAGTGTCAGCTCAGA
>JYFJ02003099.1:16900-46452 GCA_000934665.2 Catajapyx aquilonaris | reverse complement strand
GTGGGTGCATGGGACAGGAGGGGGGGGAAGGTGGGAGGGGGTGATTCAAGGCCTTGGGAATTCAGTGGTTGCCTCGGTAACCCAAGACAGGTGATGTTTACAGCCAATTGCTCATTATTAGAGGAGTGTTCCAAAGTTTTTTTCGCCTCCTGTGGCCAAGGAGGACCTCGGAGGTCAATTCCAATGCGCTAAGAACCTTCCCGGTAAAAAACTACCCCTGGTGATACCCCTCGGGCATATGTGGAGGCCTCCGTATGGATCTGTTTAGGTCACAAAAGAAAGACAGACAGACGGATATACGTCGAGAAATATGTATTAGATTTAAATTTATAACTGAGCTGATTAGGGATAATTAATTTCTAGCCTGTAATTGCACTCTCCGAAGTTGAATCACAAGATTCAACATTTCACTTCCTCATGCAATACTTACAGGGGCTAGACAAAATAATGGGGCCCCCTGCAAAAAGCAGGTGAATTTTCTCCACCATTATATTCAAAAACTGGAAAAGTTACAAGATGACTTTGACCTAGTTTTGAAGGGCTTTCGATGTACATTTGTTGAGGTATGCAGATGACGCAAAAATCACGAGAAGGGGAGAGAAACAAAAGACGAACGATAACCTCCCCGACCCCAATTTTGACCAAAGTGTCCCACCCTTTTCATTTGAAAACAGTTACAGATATGGACTTTACAGGATTTTGAAGATCTATGGATGTCACTTTGTGTGGTATAGAGCTGGACTAAAATTACCAACAAGGGGAGGGGGAAAAAATACAAACGTCACCCCCTTTCCCCCGGCATTGCTTGAATGCAAGCAATGGAAAATTTTCGTCCCACTGTTAGTTAATGCTAACTTAGCAGTACCAGTGCCAAATATGGTAATGTTAAGTTAGTAGAACTAGCAGTGGGACGAAAATTCGATCTAAACATACTATACATTATTATATATAACCTCTTCTCAGATTTAGTGCCGGGGAACGGGTGGTGTCCTTGCTATTTTTCCCACTGCCCCCTGTCAGTCATTTTGGTCCACCTCTATACCACACAAAGTGACATCGATAGAGCTTCAAAATCCAGTAAAGTCCATATATGTAACGGTTTTCGTTTTCAAATGAAAAAGGTGGGACTCTTTGGTCAAAAATGGGGGCGGGGGCGGGGGGCGTCGTTAGGCTTTTGTTTCTCCCCCTCCTCTTGTGATTTTTGTGTCATCTTCATGTCTGTAAATGTACATCGACAAAGCTTCAAAAATCAGTGAAAGTCATCTTTGTAACTTTTCCAGTTTTTGAATAACATGGAGGAGAAAATTCACCCGCTTTTTGCAGGGGGCCCCATTATTTTGTCTAACCCCTGTATGTGACTTTGAGACCTACCTTGGATCATGAATTTCTTGATAACTCGATGGAAGCGACTGCCACCGTAACTCTTTCCATTGACCCCCGGGTTGCAGAGGGTAGCAAAGTTTTCCACCGTCTTGGGCACCACATCCCCAAACAGTCCGATGGTTACCTTTCCTATATCTTGTCCATCAACGTCAATGTCAAATACCACTTTCTGAGTCACTTTCACACTGGCACCCTGGATGTGGGGTAAGAAGAATGATTACCTACTTCTCAGGCAAGTATTTCTGCAACAAAATAGTGAAAGGAGGTTTTCTGCACATCAGGGGGAAAAAAGAAACATCCTCTATCGTGGAAGTGCTGCAGGTGACACTCAACGGCAGGAGTAATCTATAGTTGTATACTATGAATAATGTTTTAATGCCATCAATTATTTCCAAAGCCAATTGATGCATTACTGAAAAGTTCAATGTGTAGATTGCCTTATTACGATGGTCACAAGTAAAAAAGGCAACTTAGATCTACTGTTGTGTTACGGTAATGCATCAGTGCCTAGGTCACCTCATTTTGCCCAATACTTTCTGACAGTTCTCAGTCCACAAATTCTTTTGCATTTACCCACAACTGGTTTGATTCGGCAAATTGCAGCTGAAGGTCATTGACCCGCTGATTCCCGCACAATGGAGCCTGTGATGCATATGAACGAGTCCCACCCTAGTCCAAAACTTGCATCAAAAATTTCCGAGCATTGTGAGGCCACAAGTGTTACCCCACCTGACATTCAAGCTCTATAAATAGTTGCAACTTGCAAGTAACCACGTGCGGTACCGGTAAGCTCTGTAAGTGTGATAATACGCTGCAATGATCATCGATGCAGTGATGTGCTGGAGTTGATCCTACTTGCTCTCTATGTGGAGCGTGATGTGGAGCATTCCTCCAGACGAGTGACTGACCTGTGCCTGGGCGAGGCCAAGAAGAACTGCAGCAGCGACGAACCACATCGTCTTCCAGTTCGAACCGTGGTCTCCGAAGGAATATGCCGAGGCGGAGGGCGGGTTGTGACGGCTGGCTGGTGGTTGTCAGGCAGGCAAGGGTTGAAGGGTGGCTGACGTCCGCTGTGAGATGTGTCGCGGGAACGTGGGAGTGGGCACCGATCAGTCCAACCAGCTACCGACTGACTGAGTGACTGGTCTGGTCTCGGAGTTGGAAGGGAGGCAGCGGGAAGGACGGAGAGGCGGATGTGCGCGAGCTGCGGCCGTGAGCTCAGCCGATGCCTCGCTGGAAAGGGTGGGAGGGAGAAAAAAAACTGGGATGGGCGGGCGGACGGATGAAGGAGGCTCCAGCTGGCGGCAATGAACTGGCGGGTGGAGGAGGCGAGGTCAGCTCAAGCGGACGGCAGTAGAGGAGGATGCGGATCAAGGGCAGCGGACGAGGGCCGAAGGGAAGAGAGAGCTGCAGCCTGCAGATGCTGGACCACAACTCCGAGCGACCAACCCAATGCACTCAGCCACTAGCGCGATGAATAAACAAACGTAGGTTATACTCACAACACCAACACAGCATATGATAGTGTGGGACCAGACTGTTGGCGATCAACAACTTCCACCACCACTTACGAAAACCAGTCGTCCTTCAACCTCGCCCAACCCACCTGGACTTCCTCCGCTAGTATACATATATATTATAATACATAGAGAGATCGTTCAGCAAACTAGTGTGATCAAAACGTATCCGAGATCCACCATGACCCACGATTGCTTGTCTAATTTGGCTGTGCTATCCATTGAACATGAACTTGCCAAAAGAAAAACAAAAAAACTTCAAGGGGCAATGCAATCATTTGCAGTGACCAAAGGCAAGAAAGTTTACCCTCATGTAGATCGAAAGAAATAAAACCCACTGGTGCTTGAAAATTTGCTTTTCGTAGTGTCACTTTTTTTAGTGGATTGGAGAAGAGTTTGAGGCAGGAGGGCGTGGAATGGGAGAGAGGCCCCCGAGTGAAACTGCCTAGGGGCCCATTGAAGCCTCGCTACGGGCCTGCACTACACCCACAAGGGAACAGTAAGTGTTGTCAATGGAGTTGCTGAATAAAACTTGGCACAATAATAAAAGCAGGTACAGTAAGTGATTATACCAAATGCAAACCATTTCTGTCTAGCGCTACAAGGTCAAAGGTTATGACCTCTCAATGTCAGACTGGAAGCTTACCTTACGAGCGAAGTTTCAAATATACCCCTCAAAAAAAAAGCAGACATTTTATTACATCACTGGAAAGGGATAAGTACTCTGATTATACAAGCTAAATTGCTAGATCACAGCCATATTAGAATAGGCCACTTCTGAATTTGAAAAAAAAATTATACAAATTTTTTTCCCTTTCAAATTACGTGCCCGATTAGCATCAAATCCAGCTTTATAGCCTACTCTTGGAAAATTCAGAAGATCAAGTTCCCTAATTTGGCATAAGCCAGAAACATAAACCACTTGCAGATGAAGTGAAGCATCGTACATTAACACATCTACAACTTTTTGTGGCAATGTGTTCAAATCAAAACATGTCCATACAACGAGCACATCTTATATATAATATGACAGTGTGTAGTAGTACTGTACAGTACAGTATAAAGAGAGAGAAAGCAGAGAAACTGTTTTTTAGTATATTTTTGTCAGCTCGGTAGAACAGTAGAAGGCCATTGGCCCATTGCATATACAAATGTTTTAGTCGTAATCGTGAGGCGTAAGGAAATTGACTAATTGCAGTCAAAGGCTAATTGATGGTTTTTAAATCTTCAGTGGCCTGGGGATTTTTTGTTCCCAGAGTCACATAAAAAAGTATAACTGAACTTGTTTTGAATATTTCCGGTTTTCAAATATGGCTGTGATGTAGCAATTTAGCTCTTTGCAATCAGAGTAATTATCCCTTTCCAGTGATGTAATAAAAATGTATGTTTTTTTAAAGTGTGATATCTGAAACTTCGCTCATAAGGTAAGCTGTCCGGGCTGACATAGAGAAGGCATAACTTTTGACCTTGTAGCGCTATGCAGAAACGGTTTCCATTTAGTTTTAATACCTTACCTGTCTATATTATTGTGCCACATTTCATTCAGCAACTCCATTGACAACACTTAATGTTCCCTTGTCAGTGCCAGATTTACCTCCACACNCCGCCACCTGTGCATGAAGCTTAAAAATTCAATTTTTTTCTTGAGTTCTCTTCTTCATTTCATTTCATTTTATTAAAACTCATGGCCACCCGCTTTTCTGCCTAGTGGCAAATCCGGTGCTGGGAATATAATCCCTCTTTGAAAATTTAAATTTTTTAAAGCATTTCGCCTTTATTTACTACTAGCTGCCATACCCGGCGTTGCTCTGGAAGAAATGAATGGAAGGAAGCTCAAAAGGACAGGAAAAAACAACAACATGTAATTAAGAATCTTAATTAAAGGAAGGAAAGGAGAGGTTGGAGGTGTAGAGGCGGACCACAGATGGAAGCAAATGACGGTTGGCGTTCCAGGCGGACGGACAGACAGATAGATCACAAAAGGCTTTATTTATATAGATTATATAGATTATTGTAGCCTATTTGAAAAATATCTATTGCAACTCGCGGCCGCCCCTAGGCAATTGCCTACTCTGCCAAGTGGTAAATCCGGCGCTGCTTCCAGTCGTGTAATAAAATTATTTCTTATTTATTCTTTGTTTACTTTTTTGTAGGCTATGCCTAAATTTTCCGCTGCTTGAAATCTGCCGCCCTAGTCTGCCTATGTTGCCTTGCAGTAAATCTGGTGCTGACTACACTTCGACTAGCCAAGATGGTTTATTCATATTTTTATTCTGACTGCAAAAGAGAGAGAGAGAGAGAGAGAGAGACATTGCTCTGATGTGAGGCAAACATTCTATTCATTGCAGTTGTGAGTGTTCTTCTTCCACTGAAACTTGCTCAACATCAGATCTGTCCCTTGAGGTAGTACACCCAGCTGACATGTGGGCCTTTCTGTACATCCTTCTGTAAATCGAGTTCCACAACCAATTTTCCCAGAAGATGTTTGCTGGCTGAGGGTTCGAGGGCCACATTCAACTTGAATTCCTGAAGTGTGGAATATTGTAGCTGGTTAGACTCAACCATGGATGATCAGTAAAAATCACATTTTCATATAATTTAATGAAAATTAAGTAATAAGGAACATTGTGTTAAATAGTTCACATCTAAGTACGGAATACTTCACTAAATATTAATTCCATGATCCCCGGGTGGTGAGCATAGAAGCTACCATAACTGTACCACAAATCAAGATAATGGCTCACCTTCCTCCCTCGAATAGCTTCCATCTTCTTTGACACTTTGTATCCAGGGTCTGTCCGGAAGGTGAACTTCTTTACGTCAACGAAGGGGTTCCGGAAGGTGATGATAGCAGGTTGCCCGAGCTTCACTAGAACAGGTCCCTGTGGCTGGGGCGGTACTGCCTTACCCTTCAGAGGGAAGCGGAACTCCCCACCATTCCCAGATGCGCACACTAACATACCATCTGTCTCCCCCAACTGGGCTGGATCAAAGAGGACCTCCACAGTTGCTTCACTGTTTGGTGGCGCAGTGGCATTTCGGTCCACAGTGAAGTCCACTGAGTTTACCACTATCTGTGATGATAAAATACATAAAGTGACACTAAATAATTAGGAAAGAAACACCAGAGTTGTAACAGCAGCAGTAAATTACCTTGCAGGAAAACTCGGTCCTCTGCCTACCATGATTGAAGATGCGAATACTTTTTGTGCAGGTTCCTCCAAGAGGGGCCTCAAAGGTCACTGCACACTCCAATGGGGCAGGGAGGGCTTGTGTTTGTATATCATAAGGAAAAACTCCAAGTTCATTTGATGTCAACTCCAACCGTCCTGTGTTTTCTCCAGGTTTCAATGGAAAGAACTCCAATGTCAAACGAATCTGCATGAAAATTACAGTCAAATTTAACATATTGGAATGAAGTGACATTGGGAGAAAATAAATCTAACCTTGCTATTGCCTTGAACAACAAAAGTTGAGGGCACTTGCACATCTTGGGCTGTACAAGTAGCTCCAAAGGTGACAGCATTGGGGATGGGGTTCTCCACCACAAGGACATGCCGTTGACTTTGGCGCACAGGAACACTGAACTTGATTGTGTCCAGTGCATTTGCCTTGCCCACTCTTACAGCTATCTCGTAGAATTGGTACTCTCCTGTTGACTCATTCATGAACATGACCTGCAGTAAGCCACAGCATCAATGTTTTTTTCTATTTTTTAAATTAAATTAAATTTTACCCCATTGGGAGAATTGACGCTCCATTAGGGGGGTGGCACACCACCATCAATGTTATAGTATATGTAAACTTTTTCCTTCAATCTCCAGTGCAAGGAGTCAAGGACATTAAGTAAGGATAGGGATTTTCAGGTAGGGGACATGGGTGCAGGTGCAATGTCTCAAATTGGGCCATGTGCAGTCCCCCAGGAGGTTAGGTTGCCAGACACCTCCAAGGTGCAGGTCAGAGACCCTCCCAACGCAGGTGAAAGGGATCGAACCTGGGACCCTTCACTCAGCCAGCCGAGATGTTACCATCTCGGCCACCACACCTCCCCACACAGCATCAATGTAGAGGAACCAGGACTACTTGCAGAATATATTACTGCATTAATAGCATTGGCACAAGATGGTACAATCCAAATGGTACTGCAATGTTACATTAAACACATAAGATTTTTGTCAGCCAGTGATGCAGATCATTAAATGCTGGTTGCACTTCTGAAGGTATACCTGCGCGTGCGACTGAAAACTTTGTTGACAATAATAGATATTTTAAAAAAATTCAGGCTCTTTTCTAGCCATAACCTCAAGAGGCCATTAGGATTGCCTGATATTTTTTTGGTAAACTGTTATAATGTTTCAAACAATTAAAGAAGTCATGGGAAAGATAATAAAGCCTCTGGTACATCACAATACCCAAGTCATAGGGTCTTTTGCGTAATAGAGAGAAAGAAAGAACATCTTTTTTCAGTTACTTTCACACTGTGTCCTTAGGGCTTGTTATACAGTAAATGAAACCTCGGACCAAGTTAGTGATGAATCCCATCTGTGAATGAGAGAGATTAACCACTTGTTCCACTTGTTTAACTATGGTTATTGACCTATCTAAGGTTAGGTTGCACTTCCCCCAGAAAATTCTTCCAGATGGAATCACACCTAAGTCAGTGTTTCACCATTTTCAGTCATGACAATTTTGACTTACTTGTTAGTATCAGTTGCAGTGGTAATGACGAGACAGGTAAGTGAAGTTAATAATAGTGCATCCCACTTAATAATATGTGATAACGTGTGCATTGAGCCACTATTTTAAGATGTAATCTAACATGTTTCTCTCATACTTTCAGTACTGTTTGTTAACTGCTGCATGAACTGCTGTTACTCATTGAATTATCTCATGCTTCAAAAACTCTTTGCAGAAGAAGTTATAACTTCTTCAGGATCTCACCTTAAACATGAAGTTTCCTTCCTTATAAGAGTAAAAGGAAACTTTGTAAGGTTTTTCAGTGTTCCCAGGCACATCAATAAACTCAGGTCCTTCAATCTTGACAGTGGAGTCTATCTTGGTCATGGGATCAATAGTCATATGGAACCTTTGTGGCTTGAGCAGCCAGTTGCTGACTTCAACCACCTCCACAGCTTTGGTTTTGGCAGTAACTGAAACGGCCAACTTCCCCTGAGGGCGAGGAGGTTCGGTGGCACCTATCATGTTGTGCAGTAAGCCAGTTCCGTCTGGTAGGAGGAAGTACACTGAGGCATGGTGCCTCTGCCCATTAATAGTCATTTGCAATGGGTGGTATGAGATTTCATACATCTTTGTAGAGTTAGGCTCCACAACAAACACTTTTGCTCCACTCCATAGAGGGGCATCATCTCCTTCAATGGCAGGATACAGCACCCATTGAGTGTTTGTCCTAAAGAGATGAAGAAATGTTACTATACACGACAGGTATACTGTATATATTAAAGAGAATTCCACAACGTTATGACTATCAACACTTACAGAGATAATATCATTTTCTTTCTGCTCCTTATTTAAATATTTATAAATTGCACAATCAGTTAATTACTTACATTGTTATGCTATCTATGCCTGGATGTATAAAAACAGTGATCAAAAATAAGGTAGGAACACCCTAAAGATATTCCAGGTGTAGGGATATGATTATGATTTGACAATTGGACATACCAATTCATTATACTGATTACAGAAACATTTCTCTCCAATGATATTTTTCTTATTTCCATTCAGTGGATCACTATTCAAGGTAATGGGTCGCATTATTTATAACAAAATAATGTCTAACTATTATTCCAATGCACTCATGATGAAACTGGTTGTCTAATAATAATAGGTGGAAAATATGGAGATAGTGACAGGTTACACCTATGACATCATATTATTTACATGGACTGACACTAATCAGGAGAACATTTAAGACTCCTTATGACGATTACAATGTCTGCTGAAACAAACATACATTACTAATTCAAAGCCTATTTACATATGAATGACCCCAGGTAATAATGGAGTCCTTTAAATGGTCACAATAAACTGGATCCAGACTAGGTGTGGTCCATGGTTCCAGCATTGGTTGTTGAATCAACAAATCAATAGCAATGCAAGTGTTAATGGCCATATACCTAAATAATCTAATAATAGCAGAAAAAACTGTACCTATTTGCAATTGGTATGCTCTTGGTATCACTCTGCCTAACTGGCACAACAAAAATTAAAAGATCCTTTGCGGGAGTGACTGGCACACATGCACCAGTGACTGTTACACGAAGAGGGTCTCCATATTCCAAATAGCATGGGATGTTTTCAGCCCGAATTTCTGGGCTGACAGTTACAGGGTGAAAATAAATGGTGAACGTGATCTGACTTGAAGGAGCTGCATAGCCAGACACAGGCGTCACAGAAAAATTCGGCTTCAGACGATCCACATCCCAGTTGTACCTATCAAAGAAATATGACAGAATCCAGATAGTATGTACAGCATATTGTTTTGGTAAGGTAATTGTGCCAAAAACACTTAAGTCCTACCGAAAGAGGGAACATTGCAATAGGAATCACTGACCTAGTTCCGACCTGTCCTGAATTTATCAAACTGAAAGAGTTGGAGGCAGTGTTGTGGAGCACAACAGTATTGAAAGGGATGTTGGAGCGATCAAAGTGCATTTGGAGAGTCACTGCTTTGGCACGCACATGGGATAGAGTCACTGTCTTGCCACATGTCTTAAAGAGAACCTATAAAAAATACTTTCAAAATTAGATATATAAAATATCAGTAGTAAATCATGCCAGTGATGTCTTGAAAATTTGCTACAACTCTCAGGTTTCTTGCAGTGCATTCATGGAAGCAGCAAAACGTCTATTTTTTTTGTCAAACCAGCACTTGTTACTATAATTATGTATACAAAGCAAAACAGTGGCTGCAGAAGTCAGTAAAAAAAGCATTAGTATAATCCTGGACTTACCTGCTCTGAGAAGTCGCTGACATAATTAGACTTTGGTGAGAAGATGACGACAACCTGCATATGCTTCCCAGGAGCAATAGTAACTCTACCCTCATTCTTGAGGGTGACAACATCTTGTTGTCCACAGGTTTTGCTTACTTCCAGTAAACCCTCCACAGCAGCCTTGCTTTTGTTCACTATGAAAAAGCTTTGGCTTAGGCTCTGGTTCACAAGCACTGGACCCAGCTGAAGGTGCTTGTCTCGCTGATCCAGGAGAGACACCTAAAAGAGTACAAGGATAGTAAGGTCACAAGGGGTACTTCTCTGGCTTCTGCCATAAGAATATCAAATACATTACTTCAATTACTTAAATGAAACTAAACTTCATCATCATTAAAAAATAAAATAGTAATTTTCGAGGTACTCTGAATAGTTTCAGAGTGTCCAATATGGTACAACTGAACAACTAAATGAGAACATCCAATTTCAGGATGTAGTGATTTCAAGTGGTGTGATGCAACAATTTTTTCCAATATGTTACATCATATTGTCGTTTATCTGACAAAAGGAAGAATGCAACATTTTCGTAATTTTCCAGGAAAGACAAAAGAAACCTGCAAACTGCTACACAAATACATAGAATGGTGTTCTGATTTTCAGTAATAATTCTGATGGTCTTGTGCGATGTTGTCAGAATTTGACCCAACCTGACCCAACATTTGATGGTGCTGGCCACAATCTGATATTGGCAAAAATGTCGAATACTTCCTTTTGTCAGATTAACGACAATATACAAAATGTGCATTAGAATATGGAGTGGTTAACAAAAATATCATATCTAATGCTGATAACTTCCCATGAAGTAAAGCATGATATCCACTACACAGATACCTGTATTGTCTATAGTCAAAATCTCAACAATTTTGCATAAAACAGGGTTGCACAGTAGTCACAAGGTTGGTCATACCTGTTTTCAGTCGAAAGAGTGAAAAAGTATATTGTTCATGTCTACAACATCTCTGAATAATTATAAATGGCAAATATTAGCCTACTATTTACAGCATTTTAAAGCATTTCTCTGGTGGGTAGTCATGTGAAAAGAACAAGATTAGTAGTCTTCGGGAACATTTGGGAGGAATATTTTTTAAAGGTATGAGAAACTACGTTACTTATGCTACAAAATAACATTTCTTACTTTGTTGACTTTTACTTGGGCAATACTGTTCACTAAAATCTCAGCATCTTGCTAATTTTTTTTCAGGCAATATTATGGTAGTACCTATAATACAGTATAAGAACAAGTCCTCCTTTTCTCATGAACAGGTAGGAGAGACACAATGTGATGTTGCCTCCATTTTGGGAATGTTAATAATTCTACAAGGATATCTAAGATAAAGATATTTTAACACCTGGAAATAGAATGAAAGCTCTTACTTTAAGCTCTCCACCTTCACCAAGAATAGTGATGACCTTGTCCAGGGCACTGTTGATACGAAAGATGATTGATTCTGAATATCTCTTGGCCTCCACAGGACGAAAATGAATAGGAACATCCACAGTTGAACCAGCATGGAGCATAGTATGATTGAATTCCAATTGTAGGTAATCTGTGTTCACATAGGAACACTCTAGACTGTAATAAACATGCAAGAAGTTCAGCTGTGTTATACTGTACACCAGTGGTTCCCAACCTTTTTTTGTGTCGCGACCCCTTCGTAAAGACATTTCCTATAAAATTTGTCTTATTAATTTTTTTTATTTATAAAAATTACCGCAGCCACACACGACCCTCCGGAAAAGGCTTCGCAACCCCCTTGGGGGTCGCAACCCACAGGTTGGGAACCACTGCTGTACACCAATCATCAGTTTTTAAAATGCTGACAATCATAGCTCTCTCATACTGTTATAATAAAAAGTGAATTTATTTTCAAAAATAATCTCTTTATGCAGAAAATTCCTTCAAATTTGTTTCAGCCATGTAATACCAGTATGTGTTATTATTGTTACTCACCTAACATCTTTCTTCCCATAGTTCTCTATGCTCAACATTTTGGTGTAAGGTGTAGGGCACATGAAGCAATGCCCAAAGTTGAGGCGAGAGAATGAGAAAACCAATTCTGGAGGAACTACTTCTACATTCAGCAGCAAACGATATGTGGGCCCATTGAAAATCTGGCATAAAACAAACTCGGATGTCATTAGTGAATTAATTACAGGATCAGTTGTATAAGATTTACAACAGCATGACTTTCAATTTAAGAAAGTTGCATCAAGACCAGAAAATAATCTTTTACTGGAAAAGTGACCGTAAAATTACGAGTAGTTGATGTAATGATATTTTACACTTTCCCAGACACATTCAGCAAAAAATGTTTCCTGGCAGTGGCAAAGCAGCCATATGTAGCCTAACAACAATCTATAGGGGAAGTTCAAGTGAAAGTCAAGTAATGCTAAATAAAAATCAATGGCAATGGTCTGATTACACTAGAGAACAAAATTGAACTTTTTTTCTGGCACATGCACATGAATGTGCGATTCTTATAGTACGCCGTATTTTTTTGCCCTGATTTCAAATGTTAACCATTTGATTCTATCACCTACAGTTTTTGAGTAATTGGAATTTTTATGGTATCACAAAACTTCTCTTAATGTAGGCTAGTGTCACACAATTTGAAATAAATTTGTAAGTAATGACTGATAGGGCTTAGTTAATGGATTACCTATGATGCCCACATTGTAGATATACCAAAATCCTTATATGGAATAACGTTTAAAAAAATATGCATAAGGTGACATTGCGCAATGTGCAGTAATTCTAGAACACAAGGTACAGTAAAACTTCTATTAGTCGAACTACCCTAAGTTGAAGTTCTCTATAAGTCGAAGAAAATTATGAGCTTGGTTGGTCACAATGTAAGTGATAGGAAATAGTTATAGGAAATAAACTTCCCTAACTCGAATTTCTATAACTCGAAGCTCTCCATAACTCGAAGTGCAGGGATGGCCTCAAGATGGGATATCAATGCATTTTCAGTCTCTCTAAGTCGAAGTTCATGTTGCCGAGTACGGAAAATTTTCTCATTTCCCAACCGAAGGCTAGAGAGTAGGTCACATGTACAGAAAGGCTCAATTTCCTGATCTCCGTCTACCAGACATGCCAAAAGAAGGGTTTGACTCGAATGTGACAATTGAATCCTTGAATCAAAGAGTAGGCAAATGTCCATCACAGAAATTTTTTTTACAAGAAAATAACGAGAAACATTGTAAGTGTGATAGTGACAGTTATTTTTAAGTTTTGAACACATTTCGTCGCTGTATATAAAGGTAGGCTTCCTTATAGAGTTACCGGTATGTGCTTTAAAAAAGCCAAACTTCTCTAACTCGAATCTTCTATAACTCGAAGTTTTTTCCCGGTCCCATGGAGATTTGACTTATAGAAGTTTTACTGTATATGCTGACTAAGTTCATACTTCTAATAAGATGAGAGTCAGTTTGCCCCTTCCACAAGGCATTAACAGATATTCAATAGTAATTATGATTTTCAAAAAGAAGGAGGAAATCATAAGATATACCCCACTTCATACCAGCAAGCCATCTCCCACTGGGTATTCCAGCCCCTTGGTTAGCCATTGTTTTATACCATCATACAACTTTTAGCATGATAATAAGGCACCAAAAGGCTGGTAGAGTCTTACAATGAATATATATGAGGTGCGTCCAGAAAGTAAGTTCCGTTTTTTAAATTAGAAAAACCACAATGCACCCACATCATTTTTATTTACACATCTGAAATCGACAACTGTCTACGTTTTTCAAAATAGTTTCCAGCCAAATTAGGGAATTTCTCATTGAGTTACACAATATTTTGTATGCCTATGTCATAGAGGTCTGCCACCAGCCATTTCTGCTGTCCCTGAACACTGAATTGCAACTCCTCGTCATCATCAACCTTCTGCTTTGCAAGCCATTTCTCCCTGTCCATGGATAGGTGGTAATCGCTAGGCTCTAAATCCCAGGTGATCAAAAAATTCTCACTTGAATTATTGTGGCAGGGTTCCAATAAGCAAGGCAGTACACAGGGGAGCATTGTCACGGAAGAAAACACCGTGAAACTCAATACACCTATATATTTCTTGTGAATTGCCATCCTTAACTTCTGTGATGTCTCACAATAAACCTTTGGGTTGAACAAACGCTGCATCATGTTGAGTTTCAGGGTGTTTCTTGCGCGACAATGCCCCCTGCGCACTGCCTCACTTACTGGAACCCTGCCGCAACAATTCAAGTGAGAATTTTTTGATCACCTGGGATTTAGAGCCTAGCGATTACCACCTGTCCATGGACAGGGAGAAATGGCTTGCAAAGGAGAAGGTTGATGATGACAAGAAGTTGCAATCCAGCATTCAGGGATCGCAGAAATGGGTGGTGGCAGACCTCTATGACATAGGCATACAAAATATTGTGTAACTCAATAAAAAATTCCCCAATTTGGCTGGACACTATTTGGAAAAAAGTAGACAGTTGTCGATTTCAGATGTGTAAATAAAAATGATGTGGGTGCATTGTGGTTTTTCTTAAAAAAAACGGAACTTACTTTCTGGACGCGCCTCGTATATACAATCTTTATCATATAGACCAGTACACATACACAAACACATAAAACAGAACAATTATATATGGTACTGATAACAAATAAAAACTTCAATCCTTTCCTAATATTATAAAATTCATATTTACCTGCATGCTGACAGGAACATGCTTGACAATTGCCTTCCGAACCCCAGTTACAGAGATGATGGTTTCTGCTGTTTTGGAGGAAGATATGGAACCCTCCAGAGGGCTGTAGCTCAGCTTGACATATCTTGTCTTAGCATCAGCTTCTTCTGCTTTCCAGTGGTACTCGAATAACACCTTCCCTTTGTTGGTAGTAACAATTTTGACAGTGACAGGCTCTCGAATGTAAATCTTTCCCAAGTCAATGTGGTTCTTCTTCACACTGCTTAATTCAAACTTATTTCCCTCTTGGTCCTCATATACAGCCATGACTTCCACTTCAAATGTGGACACATGTACATTCACACGCAGAGGGCTTGGCAGGCTCATTACATTGCACATCACACCAAAGTTCATCTCACGTGCTACATGTGCATGATGCTCAGCTCTTGTTTCCAAGAGGTAGGTGGTGGGGAAGAAGTTGAGATTGAATTGAAAATTCAGATAACAATAAGAATGCATTGAATACTGTTGCCCACAATGAATAACATGGATCAACCACTTGTTTTGGATTTGCTACGAATCATTAGCTGGACCTTAGGATATCAAATGAAGAAAACTCACTCAATTGTCACTGAGCCCTGTGGAGGAATGGCACCCTTCCAAGGCTTCATCCTGAGGGAGGCAGTGTCACCCTCAAAGGTGCAAGAGTAACGATCAAAGCTGAACTGGAAGCTCTGGCCCTCTTCATTTACCAGCTCAAACTCCTCTCGCCTAGTCATACCTTAGACATTTAAAAAATAAAAAACTATTAGTGAACCAACAAAGCTCAAAACAAAGGGTGAGGACTTAGGCTGGGGTGTGTGATCAATAGTAAACTTCAAACACTAAGTGGTAGGTATTTCTTATTAATTGCTCAAATTATTGTCACCAACAATGACCATGAAGGAAAAAGAATTTGTTCTGGATTTAATCAAAATCATGCATCCCAGCCTTAAGCCGCTTTTACATGTGAGCCATTTGATCAGTGATGTTGCAGCGATGACATCACTGAGCAAAAGTAACAATAGTGGTAAGACTGGTAACAATATATTTCGCCACAAACAATTGGTCTCATTTCTGCAACATCACTGATCAGATCGCTTGCACGTAAATGTGGATTTATTGAGTAAGGGAAGTAATCAATATATTATTCTTAATTTCTTATACAAAAGTGATTGTGGAATGCTCCCTGCTAGGCTGCTATTAATTATTCTTGAGACAAAAAATATGTTTTTGACAGTCAACATGGAAAATACATTGCAGTCCACTTACCAGACCTGGGAAACTTACTTATTTAAAGCTCTTGGCATCGTAGAAATATCTGCTGTAGCTTTAAATTATGTTGCCTATATAGAAAAATCTACAGGACCTTAGGAAATTCATTGAAACCTACCTGTAAGGAGTTACTCTGTCCTTGAAACCTTTTCATTGCTTAACAAGTGCTTAACAAAGTGAATGGACAAGTTTCTGCTGAAGCTGGGGTCTGCCTCAAACAGCTTCACTCTATGATTATATTACTGACAAGTAATTATTGTAATTATGATGTACTGGACTAACCAACAAGCATTGGTGGGAAGTAGATAGTGCTCTTCGAGGCAAAAATCTTTGGCAATGTGCACCTTCCTACAACCAGGAAGGGCACTTCCACTTCACATGTGGGTATTCTGAAGATCCAGGTGCTTTCCACAAAGCCAACTGCCTTCGGTCTGAACTCAAATGCCATGTCAAACTTCTTTCCACTCTCTATTGTGCCCTCTGGGGTCATGCAGATCATCAGCAGAGATGCACCTCGACCAGACAATTCCAGGTTCTCAGACCAGGAGAAAGCATAGTCCTTATCTGTTGGGTTGATAACACTGAAACTCCTAATTAAAAAAAAAAAAAGATGTTCACATGTTAACTCACAGACCTTCCATGACAATGCAGTCACTGCAATTACTGCAATATTGTTGCATATATTTGTGCAAGGAGTGCAAAAGATGTTATTCTTTAATTTCATGCAATGCATGTTTAGCCTTGAGCCTAAGGATGGAGATGGATTTCGTAAGGCTCTCCAGTAATTCCACGCAGAACTAAAGAAGTCCGTGTTCCATCATGAATATTCAGCAGTGGGCATAGTAATCTTGACATGTGTGCTACCCTCCCTTATCTTATTTACATGGTGGGGCAGATGCATTACCAATTTTACATTGAACTCATTGGAACAGTAGACCAAGTCCATCGCCAATATTATCCTTGCAACTACTGCACACTGCCCAAGTTTGTGAACAGGCAAGTGTATCTCCAGGTGGTACTGTTCTCGATTGTGGGAAGGGAGCATATATGGTATCTGCAATGTGGTGCCAAGTGTTTTGGTTTTGTCACGCTGTGTATGGAAGGAAAAGTGGAAATCCACAATAAGGATGTTTCAGAATGTACATGAAATGGGAACTGGACATACTGTATGTGCAATGATGGAAGCGTGTGTGCATTAGTTCTCTGTTTCCTCTCACACAATCAATAATAAAATCACCTTGAGGGAAGTTTGACCATTCATAAACAGAATGTACAGTACACTGCATCTCTCCATGTTTATGAGAAGTTCACTAATATAAGCTTATACTGTATGGTGTATTGCAGCGTGTAGAAATGTAAGTTGTTTGAACTTTCGTTCAAAAAGCATTTTGATACACCATTGTATGGATAACTGAGCAGTAGCTGATGCATGTAGGATATGCTAAGGATCTTACTTGAGCATTATCTGTCCCACTCCAATGGCATGCACCTCGATGACTTTCATAGTTGAATCCATTTTGAATCCCATGAGGGCATCCCCAGTGCCAGACACTTCATTGCAGTAACGCATTGCTGTTAGGTAGTCAGAATTCTCCACATCAAAGTGACAATATGGGAGGATCCCTTCAGCCTCCACTGGTATCTCAATATCACTGTCTTCGCCCTTGATCCTTGAAAATGCAATGCAGGTTTTCAAGCAAGAATTAGACTACTCTGTACTATACCTATATGCAAAGGACCTTTATGTTCCTAATATATTCTAGAAAATTTGTATCATTTTTCTGGTGCTACAGTTTGTCAGTTCAACATTTTTCACTTCATACTAGATCACTAGCCTGGAGGCCAAATGTATTTCAAAACCATAATAGTCAAAGTTAAGTGTGCTAGGAACCAGGAACCTAGTCTAGTGATTATGTGTTCAGGCTGTAATAGGGAAGCCCAGGATTGATCCTCCGTGACAACTTACAAGCATCCTAAGGAGCATTTCTCTGGTCAATTCCAGGACAGATCTCGGATGGTTTCCATATTGAAACAGCCACAGTGACTTGCTTTAATCAATAACCCTAATCATCATAATGATTTGTAAATCACCACACTTGCATCTTCTAAGTCTTAAGATTACACGATCAGCAATTAGGTGAAAAAATCAAAGAAAAAACTCTAGTGGAAAATCAACACTTGACGTTTCTCACCTTCCATGTAGCTTGGCCTTGTGTCTCCGTAGATCAAGTGGTGAAAACTTAACCACCATTGTCCGAGATGCCCCAGCAGCCACAGTGCCCTTGCGAGGTTCTATACTCAAGGGCATATAGTCATTTGGTCCAAACTGGTCTTGCCCTGCAACTAATGAGTCCAGGGAGTGAAGGGTCCCTCCTTCTGGATCCTCCATGCAGGAATCACTGGATTGTTCAAAGGAGAGGTGCCATTTAAATGACAGTTGGATGGTGCCAATGTTCGTCAGCTGGAACTCATGCAAGCGAGTCTGTAATAAGGTGAAAAGATCAACAAAAATTAGCAAATAATGAACAGTGAAGGTTTATATTCCAATGTAACAAATACAGTGAGCCTACTTATCCACGGATTTGTTATCCACGATTTCAGTCACCCATGGTTTGATTTTTTTTTAAAATTAAGAATTAAATAAAATTAAAAATCCAACATGTATTTTTATTGGAATACAGTAGTGCAATAATATACGCTCATAATTATCCTATTCTATAGACAGTCAATTTTTTGTTGATGTCTGAATGTGTTAATATTACTTAAAATAGTAATTAAAACTTGACCATATGTGTGTATATTTTATTACAGTAGAGTATTATATTGTTTAAAATTTATTATATCTTATTCATAATGGTTTTTTGGTATCTGAATGTGCATAATTTGTAATGTAAACTTATATGCACATATAAGGGTTTTAAAATGTACACATGGTTAACGGCAATACTCTGCAACTTCTTTGTAACTCATGAACAACCAAACACTAGCACAAAATAATATTTGGGGTTAGTCCCTTCACAGCTCTCACATACCTGGAACATGAGTGTATCATGGAAGAAAATGGGATCCACAAGGCAGGTAAACTTGGGTAAGTCTGCTACTGCACTCAGCAAGATGAACATGACCTTTTCTGATTTTGGAATGACCTTGTTGGATGGCTCTGGTTTCACATCCACCACTCTCATCCTCTTTGGAGGAGGAGGAGGCTCATCAGTTGTTACAATCCGGGGCACTTCCCTATGTGATTGAAAATTTTACAATTCAGATAATATTTGGGATAACACTTTTGCACATTGATTTGACCTCAAGTGAGCAAAGTTTTCAAATCCAACACATTACAAAATAATCTTAGTGATGAGTTCAAGTGTAATCAGAAACACAGGGCAATCCATGGCCCCAAAACAGGCAACAGGCTAAGCAAATCCACAATTATTATGTTGCATGTCCCACTACTTGGTAAAGTCCAAGGTATGGAATCACTCCATCTAACACAGCTACACTGGAATGGAAAAATGGTCATTTCCTACCATCCCCTCCCAGTTCTACTTTCTTGGCTTCCCAGAATTTAGAGCACATAATATATACGTATATATATTAATATATATGGGTCTTTTTCCTCCTTGTGATACCCATGTACAGGAGCAGTCAACAAATGTAGAGCTCAATAAAAAGGAACAATATTTAATAAACATGAACCTGTCATATTCATTAAAATGTTATTTCAGATGGCCGCAAAACAATCTCTCTGTCTAAGAAGGAAAGTACCATGATTTCTGATTATCCGGTGATGCATTCATTAGCCTGGATAATCGGAAGTACAGTGTATTGGAACATAAAGGCTGGGAAGGATATTAATTTAAAAGCTTGCCTTCCAGAAATAATAGCTATTAATATTTGCTCAAGTAGATAAAACCTGGTGAATTTCTGGATAACTGTCACCCCCTTTTTAAAATATTACGTTTGCACCCGATCTGCCTTGGCATTGATTACATGCAACGCATGACCAGCTCTTTTCCTCCTTTTTTAAAACATTTGCTCAGATGCTCCATAAAAGACTCACAGGAAAAACTAAAGGCTGGTTGTGGGAATGCAAATGAAGAAAAAATTCTCATCATGATTGTACATATGCATTCACTATACAGCATCGGAAATAATCAAAGATTGTCTCTTTAATTTGTGTTCAATCAACTAGTTCCAAGTTTTACTTTCAATGATAAATTTAACATATATTCTTCAAATTCTTTTAACTGATGCAATCTGATTTCCCATCTCCCCTTGTTACACCACTACCTTACATATTAAGCACTGCAAAACCTCGATTTATTGTTTTTGTTGGGACCCCTGAAAAAACCAATGGATCCCAGAAAATTACAAAATAATGTGGGAACCTATATTAAATAGGGATCCTATGAATTACTGACGGACGGATTTAAGAACGATAGATGGAGGCTTAACCGTAATATCTTAAAGTAACATTACTTGGGAGATTTGTGCTTAGTGGCACTCAGATGGGTTCCTAATGTTGGTGCAGGCACGTTCACTGCTTCTTCTACCCATCTCACAATTGTCATCTGATCATCCCAGTCTGGAGCATTCACATACTTCTCATCATAGATGATCGCATCAAACATGCACTTCAGTGACACCTAATGCATGAAGTAGCAGCAATAGAGTGAACTCGACAAATTTTCCTTATAGCTTATCACACACATTTGTTAATTGAAACCAAACAATTTACCATATATTACATTATAAATAACTCCATAATTATTATCCTGATAACTCACACATTGGCATATTTCAAAGCAAATATTGGATGTTTGTATCAATTTCAATTAAATTAATACCATCAAGCGGGGTTACTTAAGCCACTTTTCAATTTCAGACATCTGCCAATTCAAGAGCATTGACTTTAGAGATTAACTTATTGTTGCAAAACATGGGTCTACAGTTACGGTCGACGTATACATGGATGAAAGTTTCCTACAATATGTATGATAAAAACAAAAAAAAAAGAAGGGGTGGCTTAAGTTACCCCCTGATATGGGGTAACTTAAGCCAGCAGAAAGAATTCAGTGTTTCGCTTTGTTAGACGATGACACGGTAACAAAGTCCGTTCACAGGGAGAAAATAAACATTTGCATATTGCTCCAGAAATTTATTGTTCAAAATTTCAGTTCATATAAGGGAAAGTTATTGCAGGAAAAAAGTATGGCGGCCTCTCTTTATGCTCACAGGCTGTACAGAACAAACAATATTTCTGATATGTGAACATACATTTCATCATCAACAATGCTCCCAACTAGGCAACTACTAGGGCTGTTCGATATCCGAAAATATATCGAATCGAAGTCGATATATCGAAAATCAAAAAAACGACATCGAAAACCGACATCGCAAAATATCGCAAATCGACATCGAACCGACATCGAA
This sequence comes from Catajapyx aquilonaris, assembly GCA_000934665.2. Lineage (NCBI taxonomy): Eukaryota > Metazoa > Arthropoda > Diplura > Dicellurata > Japygidae > Catajapyx > Catajapyx aquilonaris. Next base: position 25,136 of record JYFJ02003099.1, on the reverse strand, counting down.
AAATATCGCAAACCGACATCGCGATATTCGATACATCGCACATGCCAAGCGTCGGATATCGCAACTTCGATATTAGGAAAATATCGTATCGACAGTCGATGTATCGAAATATCGCACAGCCCTAGTAACTATACTCTCCTGACCCCCAGAAGCTAATCCCCGCACTTCTTGCCAGGCTTGGAACAAGTGGCCTATGTCACCCCATACATGACGCAACAATTAATTTTTAAGTATATATATTGACACCAAAATGAAAATTTAAGCTATGCAGTATAACTACCTGAAAAGGAATGTTGCAGGTTATGTTTCATCATCTTTATACCGAATTAAATTCAAACAGATGATGTTGGCGATGAAAGTTACGTAGGGTATAAATTTATGATGCAATTATCCTAAACGTAATTAAGATTTTACAAAGTTACCTTTGACACAAACACAATATTCAAATATGCAGTCCAAAACTGCACTTAAATATGGAACTTATGTCATGAAAAATAACATTTCAACTCAAAACAGTGTCGCCAAAATCAGTGTCCGAAATTTACGCAGCAAAATGGCTTAAGTTACCCACCCGGCTTACGTAACCCCGTTTGACGGTACTATAAAAGGACTCATGTTTTTGACATTTCATTGTAATCAATATAAATCCAGTGACTCATTCAATCATGAATGAGTCCCCCAATCCCACCTGGTTCAGGAATGTACTATGCTTTGTGTGATTTGGTTGGATAATTAAGGCCATTAAACAACAACAGTTATGATAAATTACCGTATGTATGATAGTAACTGATGTATTTGGGCTGAAGAGCCTTCACAGGCCCGGACTTCAGCCATCATATTCCCTGAGATCAGTTAATAATAATAATAATAATAATAATAATATAATATCATAATATCATATCATATCATACCCCATTATCAGCCGGAGGCTCTTTAGGGGGGAGTTTTGTTTTGACTGGAACTCTTTGCTTTCATTTTACTTTGCTTTTTGGGATAGGATAGGGACGGAAGGAAGCGGCTGTGGCCTGTTGTTACGGAAACGACCCCAGAATTATCCTGGAAGGACCATAGGAAACCACAGAAAACCACAGTCAGGGTCGCCGGCCCCGGGATTCGAACCCAGGACCTCCCGATTAGCAGGCGGACTCCATATCCACTACACCAACCTGCTTCAGTACCTTAGATCAGTTACTGATGTCCTTGAAGTGGGAGCTGTAAACACCATTTTACAATAACCCCAATAGAACAGAAGCAGGTTGGTGTAGGGGTTAAGGAGCCAGACTGCTAATCGGGAGGTCTTAGGTTCGATTCCCAGGGCCAGCGATCCTGACCGTGGTTTTCAGTGGTTTCCCACGGTCCCCCCAGGATAATTCCGGGATCGCTTCCGCATAATAGGCCACAGCCACTTCCTTCCTTCCCTATCCTTGGCCTCATCCAATGGTGGTACTCCACCCCCCTAATGGAACGCCGATTCTCCCAATGGGGTATAAAAAACAAAACAAACAAAATAACCCCAATAGGCTTATAAATATAAGTGCCATTCACCTGGGACAACTCATTCATAGGTAGGCTCACTACTTATCAAACACCCCTCAACCATGTACAGTGTGATCTCATACGAACTTCTACTACCGATTTGACTACTCTTATGCTCACCTTGGTGAGTGTGACGGCTTGTTGGCTCCTAAAGGACACCTTGATATCCTTGGACCCATTTGGCTGAATATGCCCTACACATGGTGAAATAGTGAAGCATAGGTGCTTTGTCCATTCAAACCGATAGGGTTCTGTTGCTGAATAGTTGCACACTCGGAACTTTCGCACATACTTTTTCCCCACCAAGCATTCCCCGAAGTCAATAAAGGCATTGGCTTCAAAGGGCATCTCTCCTTCAGTAACATCTGCAGCTTGAATGTGCCTCAGTCCAGTGTCGGGGGGCATAAAAGCATTGGGCAGGCCATGGAAGGCAATGATGTCCTTGTAGCCATAACCACAAAGTTGCACCGTGCACTTTTCAAACAGGTTACCAATGACGTCAAAGATTAGTCGCTCTTCATAGTAGCCAGCTACTTCTGGTGAAAATGACACATCAAAAACAGCCTCTTCTTGGGGGCCCATATACAGAAGACCTATATAGGGCTTCATGGGGTCTGAAACACACAAGTTGCAGTCAGTGAGCAACAAATTGGAGTTAAAGGAGGATTGGAGTAAAGGACAGTTTTCCGAAACAGTTTTAGTGCCATTATCCTTATTTAAAATATTTTAAAATGTTGATGACATACTGGTACAGTATTTCAGAACTCCCCCATTCTTACTAGCCTTACTAGAGGACAGAAAATAAATAAAACCATGAATCATTCAATGTGTAGGAGCTTATACGAGGGTAATTCAGAAAGTAACTTTCATTGTTTTATAATAAAAACAACAATGTAAACTCTGAATTTTCATTAGTTATATTATATTGTATGTAGACAACTGAAAATTACACCAGTCTATTTTTTATAGTTTCCAGCCATTTTTAGGCATTTGTCATAGAGATAAACAAAATTTTTTATTCCACTGTCAGAGAAGTGTGTGACCAGCAATTTCAGCCACGTTGAACACTGGACTGCATTTCCTCACCATCATGAAACCTCTGCCTTGCAAGCCATTTATTCATGTGAATGGAGAGGTGGTAATCACTGGACGCTAAATACAGGCTGCAAGGAGGGTCATCGAACAATAATTCTAACTTGTATTATTGCAGTATGGTTCCGTTCCGTTATGGCAGTATGTGGTCTTGGCATAGTCGTGCAAGAAAAACACTCCAGAACTCAACTTGCCATGACGTTTGTTTTAAACGGCCCTCCATAACTTATGTTACGTTTCATAATAAACATTTGCATTGAACGAAAGTCACACAATGTTGAGTTCTGGGGTGCTTTTTTTTGCACAACAATGCCTGTCTTCATGCTGGATTGCATCATGGAACCCTGCTTCAACAATTCATGTGACAATAGTTTGATGACCCTCCCTGCAGCCCAAACAGAGCCTAGCCATTACCACCTGTAGAAACGTAGAAATGGCTTGCAAAGCAGAGGTTTGATGATGAAGAGGAATTGCAGTCTAGTAATTCACAGTGTAACACGCTGTAATGCTGGCTGTAACAGCTGGTGACAAACTTCTATGACAGCAGCATACAAAATCTCTGTGAAACTCTACAACAAATGCTTCAATTTGGTTGGAAACTACAACGTTGAAAAAAAGTAGGTAGTTGTGGTTTTCAGGTTGTACTTGTTGATATTAAGGTGTGTTTACATGTGAGCGATTTGACAAACGAAGTCTTCGCCGAGGCTCAGTAACCCAAGTAACCAATATTGTTTGAAACGAAAATCGATTGTTAATTTCAGCCTCAGCAAAGATGTCGCTCGTCAAATTGCTCACATGTAAACACACCTTTAAAGATTCTGGATGTGCATTATTGTTTTTCTAATAAAACAAATGAAGTTACTTTCCAGATTACCACTGTACCATGTATGCCATGGTGTTTCCCTGTGACGAGTACAACTTTAGTTCCTTACAACAAGTGATTAAGTATCCTCACATTAATGTACGTAAAAGTGAAATGAAACAAAAAAAAAATGACATACCATACATAACACCACCTTCCTTCAAAAGGCTCAGAGTTGACTCAACAGGTGTAAACAGAAATGATTGAGAAGTTTCTGGGGTCATCATCACCTGCAAGGAAGCAATTTCTGGTTCACTAAACTCCCTCCCTGTCACCCTCCCCTCCCCCTCTCATCTGTTAGTCTTCATCGCTAGTGAAACATAATGATGACTAGTGCAAAATAATTTAAGACTGTCTGCATAATATAACCTGTAATGGAGGGGGCCAGGAAAAGAAGAAGAAAAAACTGTACTGACAATCAAAGGAATAATTCATTGAAATTCAGGTTTATTACGTTCTGTCTAATAAATTAATAACAATGTAAATGAAAACTTTGCCTATGTGGTATGAAGGCAGTTTTGGAAAAAGAAATTTCCTGTTTCATAACCTGACAAGCAGTAAAGGAGACTAAGCTTTATATTCATTTGGATAATATTTTCTGTGAACTTTGAAACTTATGTGACTGTCTGGAAAAATTCTAAGATTAAACCAAGTGGACACAACACATTCTCTGGTTAATTAAATTTGATGTACTAACTCCTAACCATGAGTGAACATTTATGTAACTTTTCAATATATCATACCTGGCATGCGACGTTGCTTCTGTTGATAAAGGATACTCTCTCGACTCTCTTGTGTCCAAGAAAAATATGCCCAAATAGCACCAGAGACATTCCATCTTTGTCTTTCCAGGCAACTGGCTGAGTTATCTCCACTCGTGGGACTGCCCCCTCTCCACATATTTCATAGGTCACTAATCTGTGTTTCATCAGGTTAGGTGGAAGGCCTTCCACGACCAGTTCCATTGTACCGGCGAACATCTGCATGCAAGAAAACACATAAATACAAGGTGGTGTACTGCCCAAGTCCTCACTTCAAGAGTGCTGAATTGATGAAGTAACAATATTTCCCTCCAGTAGCAGTACTAATAGTATGGAGTTTAAAGAGAAGTCACAACCACGGCTTGTGATACTGGCCCGGATTGTTGCTTCCAATGAGTTGGTTCTATTTTAACTAGTTACTGGTGTAAGCTATTCCATTTCTTTAACTGGAGTCAAGTCTACTACCCCTGACATAGTAATGAAACTGCAAACCTGTTGCCGGGATTAGGAAACTTCCCTGAGTCAACACTTCACTACTATTGTTCGTGCAGTGCAGATTATATAACACTGTACAGAAAATGGCAAAGTTGAAATAAAGTAGCCCCATGGGTCCAGTAAGATGAACCCCTACCGAAGCAGGTTGGTGTAGGGGATAAGGAGCCCGCCTGCTAATCGGGAGGTCCTGGGTTCGAATCCCGGGGCCGGCGACCCTGACCATGTTTTTCTGTGGTTTTCCATGGTCCCCTCCAGGACAATTCCGGAGTCATTTCCGTAAAAATAGGCCACAGCAGCTTCCATCCTTCCCTATCCCTGGTCCCATCCAATGGTGGTAATCCACCCCCCCTAAGGAGCCAAAGGCTCTAGCACGGGGTATGATAAATAATAAAAAAAAAAACAAAAAAAAAGTATGATGAACCCCTTGGAAAAATGCCAGTCGTTGAATTAAACCCCATTATTGGTCCAGATAATACAGAGGCCAAGACATGTGTACATACATCTTGGAGATGTGAGGTCCCTTGGACATATTTCAAAACAGCAGTAGGCTATATTTGTCTGAATAGGCTGTATTTTTAAATTATATTTAGTCTGAATAATCAAATATATTAGTACAACAACAACTGGTACGGTACTACATTGGTAATGGCATGGAGACACTTTTTTAGCTCACTGACTGTACCCAGAGAGTCCAGTTTATCATGGCCATAATGTACAAGGAGTCTTTGGCAGCAAAGCCTTCTTTGATCCAAGAATATTATGGACCAAAGTAACCCCATCACTTACAACTTTTTTGATTGCTTCCCCCCCACCCCCCAATTCCTGATAAGAATTATTTCGTGACTTACATATGCCTGGAACAGTAACTAAATGCACTACAAATCCTCGCATGCTAAATGCAAGTGATACCTACACGTGTGGCTGCACCGGTCTTAGCAGTACAGACTTCTTGAAAACACGTGCCAAAGCGTGCCAAAGTGACTTGTGGAAAGTAACCCTCTGCTGGCGGGTGTACAAACTTCGATGTATGACACATTTACCACAAATGTCCCCACTCCTTAGTGATTCTGACTGTTCTTATTACATGTAGCAGCATGTAGTTAGTGTCAATACCTGCCATCTTATGCATTTTTGAAGCACTTGGTACAAGCTTGGACCAAAGTAGCCCCACTAGGATCAAAGTTGTCCCATCTTACGGCAATTAAAGAATTTATCAGTCATTTCATGACATGTCAGTTTACAGATGACTAACAATACGCAATACAGGCTTACATATCATTGGCATTAAGGAGAAAGAGCGAATATACCATTTTTCCAAAAAAAAAAAACGAAAATGCGTATTTGAAGGTGACATGACCCACTGCAGGTTTTGGTGAAAGGACGAATGTGTACGTGTAACAGTGCACATACAGGATGCTGTGATGTGTGAGGAATCCGAAGACCAGTCAAAACAAATTGAGACTAATTTTTGTGTATTTAAAGATAGTTAGTTCATTAATCATGGTGAATGGCATAGTGTCCAGAATGGATTGAAGTATTAAATCACCAATTTTTGTTCGAATATTCCAAGATCCCAAGCGACAGGGTCACCAGAAGTAGAACGAGGTTCATAATCACCTATGCTCTGCCAGAAGGTTGGTGATGAGGGCAATATTCATAATAGAGGGTTTGCTTCAGTTTAAAGACAACAGTAATGGAGGCATATGACATGCTAGAGGAGGGGTATGGTGAAGAAGTGCTCCACAGCATTCCGATGGTACAAATCATTCAGCAAGGTTCAGTAGTCTGCTTTCAAGAGACAGGTTTGCAGAATCTCATCGGAGGAGATCTTTAACACCACATGTGCAGGGATTTTCCAGGAAGATCGCCACATAACCATAGACGACCTTTCCAGAATGTGTGGTATCTCCTGTGGTAGTGCCCACACGATTTTTGCATTGACCATTTTCACATGATAAGCATTTGCGCCTGATGCGATGACGCCGATGAGGCTGTTGACGCCAGATGAGCAGCAGATACCGGAAGATGTTTGTTAAGAGTTGCAACGTCTTGTGGCCGAATATGGTGACCTCTGTCTCCTACTCATAATCTTAGCATGTCATATGACTCCCTGGCAGGGAATGTGAACCTAGGTCTACTTCCAGTGACAGAATTCCCTGGGATCTTGAAATATTCGAACAGGAATTGGTAATCCAATACTCCAATCCATTCTGGAGTCTGGACATGATGATATTCACAGCGAGTCATGAACTAATTCTGTTTATCATATTTAAAAATCAGTCTCAATTTGTTTTGACTGGCCCTCGTATGTTCAACCTACTTTTGCCTCTCCTGTAAAATGTCCAAAATGGTCTATTAGCCCTTTCTCCTTAATGCCGACGATATTTCCAGGCCACACCAATGATGGCCTTATTTTCCTAACACCATCCAAGGAATCTAAAAAATAGTTCAAAAATTCTTACCTGCATGCCAGGTGGATTAAAGGTGACAGTAACATAGGAAGTGGTGTAGGGGGGTACGCTGAGTTTGCTTGGATGCACACTGAATATGTTCTTGACACCAGTTTTATCCCCTACTACCTTTATGCTGGCTGTTAGGTCTGTGGGAACCTGGCTGTTACTGCGTAATTTAAAGTGGGCAGATGCACTGCTGCCCACAATCACTGGCAGGAACATGAACTTGTTATCATCGTAGCTGAAAACGCCTGAAAACGGCATCTGGTAGGAGTAAAAAGTGAAAAGAACATAAAATAATTATGTCAATATATTGATATAGATGACAAGACAAAATAAGTACACTTAAGAACAGTACATGCGAGGGCTAGAGTCAACTGTATTAGCAAGAATGAGCAGAAAGACAATGAAACATTTTAAAGTGTCAGGTTGCTTAATACTGCAAATAATAATTAGTTCTTCTTTACTTCCTCAAAAGGAGCAGCTGGCTATCCTTTTTTTTAGCAATACCAGTCAACCTAACAATATTTATAGCATTTAATGAGCATACAAAACCTTCAGTAATAATGACAACAGGATATCCAGTGATACACTGGTGGCCACTTAAAATTCACCTTTTATTTTAATCCGGTACAGTGTATGCTGATGGATTTTGATAGTGGGAGAAAATAGTAACAGCCTGAGAAAACCCACAACAACATTGAAGAAACCCATCAAACCTATTCAACATAATTATGTAATAAAATCTCTGGAGAGCAAACATGAGACCTCAGAGAGGAAAAAGCCATGACTTAAACCACTATACCATCATAGCTCACTGCAAACACCTTTAGTTACTTTTCCATGCTTTGTACTTTTCTGTATAATTGGGGTACTGCTAGAAAAGAAGAAATGACTACTATTTATTTTTAAAATGTCATTCAAAATGTTATTTTAAAATCTACTCCAAATTTTAAGCAATTCTGAGGAAAAGAGCACCACAATGAGTCAATGGCACTAATCAACAGTCACTCTGTGAACCATGTCATCTGGAAAAC